>JZLH01S0434136.1:25871-53295 GCA_001188425.1 Eucidaris tribuloides
AAATTCTGTATGAATATATAATTGGTCTGCTTTGAAAGTAATGCTGTCTGGAAAAATAGTTTAAATCTGTCATCGAGCTATCTGGGATTTCTTATTGGTCAGGTGAATTTCAAATCAATTTTCAAGCATTAATGCCTGCACCAGTCATCGCTAGTCGTCCTTGACCAACAAGTGGTCTGGCTGATAGACCGATAAGAGCAGTTGAACTTCCCTTGTGACCATTGATGAATTGAAGTGTGTGACTCTGAATTGGACTGAACAGTGATAGGCCAATTTAACAGGGCAGTAGAGGATTGGGGTGGGGTACACACACACACACACACACACACACACACACACACACACACACACACACACACACACACACACACACACACACACACACACACACACACACACACACACACACACACACACACACACACACACACACACACAATCAAAGTAAGACAAAACAACCAATACATACACTGAAAAGAAAAGTGAGAATATTCAGTTACACAAATGAATTATGAATAGAAAGGTTTAGCATCCGCCCATCCAGTACTTCCCACCCCATCATTGGTTGCAATTATCTTCGTTTAATCTTAATAAATATTAAAGGGTTAAGGTTTCAAACACGGTATTCTACCCAGGTTTTTCAATATTTCAAAACGATGTTACAAAACATACATTTTGTAGAATAGCTACATGTACATGTACTTACTGTCATTATTCCTTCCTGATATCTGTCAGAAATTCTCTGTATTTGTGTTATGATTTATGAAAGCCCCATGACTATTGATCAGAACAAATTGAAATTCTAGAAAAGCAGGAATTTTTGCAAGTATCTGTCAGATCTGGCCAAATCAGTTAATCAAATGACGATCCTCCTCTCTTTCCCCTGTAACAAATGGAAGCACGCTTGTATCGTTGCATCGCGTACACAAGGCTGTAACATTAGAATGTAATCCACAACCCCACAGCACCAATGTGTTATGTTTGCATTCCCGCTATTGGTGTCATACGCCTAGCCCTCCCGGAATACGCTGCCGTAAATAGCTGTCGTAACAAGAGATGCAGTGTACATACATTACTTCCAACCGATCATCAACACGAGGCAATATTAGAGCAAGACTTGGGGCACACTTCTTCTACCATCATGGCAAAGCCAGAGATATCCAACCCCTCCCACTCAAAATATCCATTCTACCAATCTTATAATCAAACGGATACAGTTTAATCAGTGTCTTTTACACCTCCCCTTTGTATTATAGGTGATCAAATAACGGGCTTTACAGCTTCTTGTAAGGCTAGTCAGGGGTTCAGGGGTTAATTTTGATCCCCGCCCCACTCCTAAATACATACATCCCCTTCATAGTTTTAGTGCCCTCTAGTGATTTCGAATCAAACCTGCCCTTTTTGTTTTCCTGTTCCTTTATGATGGGACAGATGAATACATACACGCAATGTACGAGGCAAGTATGCCAGGAAGGCAATCAAAACACCAGGGAGATTACTTGAGATGTGTTTCATCTCTGTTAGTTCAGGTTATTCCTTTGTTGTCCAGCCTATTCATTCTGCTCTATTTCTTAAGGGAATGTTCTCCTATTGAGAAAAATCTCTATCATCCGGGAGATGACATCATGGAACAACCTCAACTGGGCGGGGCCGACATTTGAAGTTGGAAACAATTGTTGTATAAAGATTTGATATTTTGCTATCTTGTTTTGTACAGTAGAGTCACCAAAATTTAATACTTTAGAACGAAGTTTTTTGCATGTTTGACATTTGTCATCTTGCTAGTATTTAATATTTCCCCTATGAATAATAATTTGAAATTAATTGCAATTACATATTTCTTTCCCTTTAAAGCTGGTTCAGTGTACTTGTTCAGTAAATTTCATAATGGGTTATTGAAAATGTTGAGAAATGTTTCCAAACTGGGCGTTTCAAGTAGCACTGTCATACTATGAATCATTGCTTTTCTTTTGTGCATGTAAAAAAGCATTTTTTTCTTTTTATTGCAATTAAATGTCAGTAGCATTTACTTGATCTACAAGTATTCTTGTTCTGAAACCCTATGTAGTGTTGAAACTTGTTGCTAGCACTCTAGCTATTTTTTATTGTATAATTTGTATAAAATAATTTCAAAAAGTCACATTTTAAAAGTATTACACAATTTTTATAACATAAAGGCAAATTTTATAGGTATTTAAAAATCCGCAGGGGTAGTGTTCCTTTAATTTGCTTGCACCTGATGATTCACTCCAATTATAGACATATCATGAGTGCCGCAGTGGGGCATTGTGGGATTGATGCCTACAGGTGTGTGGCTATTTATAGCCGTGGTTAACGTTGCATGAAGTTACCCTGTAATATACAGGGCTTCTAGAAGAACTGTAATCTTGGGGAGATGTGGAAGTAAGACAACTGCAGTGTGAAATTGTGCCTTTTGTTTTTAGTCATTCATAAAAATTCTCACTTTCATCTATGTAAATTGGGTAATGATGGTGTGAATAGCTGATGTAACGTGGCATGCATGATGAATAGTGTATTGTTAAATTGAATTACGTAGTTGGCTTGTGCCGTGTACAACATTTAATATTGGCTAATTAGCGTAGCTTTTAAGTTAAGTGACTGCAATCAGAAAAATTTCCTTCTGATTTGGGGCGACATGGACGACAGTGTATTGAAGCCTGAGGGTGAAGGTACTACTTGTAATGGCTTTGAACATGCCCAGATAGATTATTAAAAGGGCATTGTGGATAAAAATTTGGGAAAGTAAAGACCATGGCACAACATTCTCCCCAGTCTCCCCCCCCCTTCCCCCCCCCCGACTCACATACCCTATCCATTGTGCAGCATGGATGTGTACTTAGTAACTGAAGTTCAGTATGATCACAACATTTAGGGCTGTACAAGAGACCTTTAGTTAGTACTTACGCTTCAAGGATGTTTCTGAGTAAATGCTTAGAACTGAACTGGGCCTTTAATTTGCCAACACAAAAACAAAACATCACTTCTAATAAACAGACGCTCACATCTAAATAACCACTGACATGTTTTTCTGTCGAGAAAAGAGGACGGAATTAGCCAAAGCGCTTTCCTTTATGTTCTGCACTGCACTTCTCAGCATCCATCAGTGAAACATAATACCAAACTGTGAGTGGGTGCATAGTACAAATACAGGCTACCTTAATTTGGAGGTAGAGTTTCTTGGATGTAAGGAAAGAACTCGTGTAAATTGAGTATGGTAAGCGTGGTGAGCAAACAGGCAGACCAACCTAAGACGTTAAAACCCCAGCTTATGGATTACCCCACCACAAATACATCAATAAATACCATGTTTCTCCAAACATAATGTTGACATATTTTTGGTGAAAATCTGTGACTTGAGCATTTGCAATTGAAGCATATTTGGTGACTTAATTTATCTTTAAATTTTCATTGTAACATATTTCTAATTAGCATTCTATTTCCAGAAAAATTCTTAATCTAAAAGGTTTCTTGATACAAAATATCTAAATATCTTAGTTTTGAAGTTGAAAAATCCTTACCCTTTGTTTTGTTTTGTAGTAGAAACTTTCCAATTCTGTGTTTTGTTTTTGTAATCTAAAGTTTCTTACAAATGTTATTTTTAGTCAAAAGTTTGTAAAACTTCATGTTTGTTTTTTTTTTAGACCAAAACATTTAACAGCCTATTTTGCTTTGGAGTGAAAGTGGATACAAAATATCCAGACTGAATTCTGATCAACCCCTTAGATTGCCGAGGACCTCTAGATAAGTCTGGAAGGACTTTATTGGGTGAAAGCCAGAACTATCATCACCTTAAACTTGGTCATTTATCATGTGAAAGCAGCACCATGCCAAAGCTATCACAAACACCGCACCAAGATGCAGTTGTTAGTTATTGAATGCGTAAAAAAAAAAGAAATACGTTGGCTGGAGAATTGATGTGGGCAATTGAAAATAGAGGGCTTTCATCAAAATCCCATTTTGTCTAGCCTCATCACATTTATCATTTGCAGTATTGCTATTGCTGTAAGCTGTGGTGCTGTATTGATATTTTAGGTTTATAGATTTACTTTAGTATATTTTGTTTCCAATAGGTTTTGCTTTGAGTATTTATACTTTTGCTCTATTATTTCAGAGCACATAATCAAGAGTATTGAATATATGATTAACAGTACACAGCCCTGTTTCGTGTTCATTTTTGGCTTTGTCTGTACTTCATAAAGTTAAAGGGCAGTGACATTATTGGGAAAAATAAAATATGCCTCTAGAACCAAACTGGTTGAAAGATATACTAGTGTATACACCAGCTGGAATGTATCTCCTGGCTGGAACAAGTTGTCTTGTATCAAGAAGCATGAACATACCAGGACTGTATTTCTCTGGAGACCCAACAGAAATTAATCCCATAGAAAACTACACAATACATATGTCAGTCACAAGGCAAACTAATGGTTGTACTTTTAAATGAGTCAACTTTTGACTACAAAATTTTCATACTAGAATTGTAAGAATCCTTCCATAGTTTGCTTGATTCTAGAATAGTTTTACCCCAAGTTGAGGACTATCCCAATCATGTCATTTACCTTTGCACGCAAGTTGAGGACTATCCCAATCATGTCATTTACTTTGCATGCAAGTTGAGGACTATCCCAATCATGTCATTTACCTTTGCATGCAAGTTGAGGACTATCCCAATCATGTCATTTACCTTTGCATGCGAATGTTGTGTCTGTACACAATCGTACAATTAGACAGAACAATCATAATAATTATTTTTCTCCTTCATCTGTGTACAAGAGACACTAAAAAGATAGCTAGTGTGCTTAAGTAATATCTTTAGAAAAATTACAACTTTCAATACCGCAATAAGGAAAGCAAAATTCAAAGAAAATATGAAAAGAACAATTGTCATCATTATCCCCCCAGAATAAATTCAGTGTGTAAAGGGTTAATGCAACTCAGAAACAAATAAATGAAACTACTAGACCATTCCACCAGTAACTGTTCTTGTTGATGGGATATTATTATGAAGTTGTATTCAGCCTTGTCTTGTATACATGTCTATGCATACTTGATTAAGTTAATGTATAAACCAGAAACAAAATTGAAGTCGCTACACTATTCCACCAGTTTTTATTCCTCTTGATCGGAATGTCATTATCAAGTTGTGTGCTAATCAATTTGAAGGTCAAATTATACATTTTTCTTTGGATGAAAAACAAACCATTTATTTCTTATGTGAATAAGTAATCAATGACTGTGAAATATGAATTCTATAGAGACGTCAACCATTCATTTCTCAGCAAGTTTCATAGATGGTAAATTATTACTGAGATGCATTAATCAGATTGCCACTTGTGTGTTTGTATGTGTGTGTTAAAATGTGTACATGTGTGTCTCTGTGTGTGTTTGTATTTATGTGTGTGAGTGTGTGTCTGCATGTTTGTGTGTGTGTGTGTATGTGAATATATGAAAGAGATACCATGGAAGTTGAACATTTGCTTGCTAAACCAAATAGCCACAAAGCCCTTTGACTTATTGATTTATAACAAAAAAATATATGTTTACAATGTGTAATTATCCCCTATTAAATCCCATTTTACAACTACACATGTGTGTTCACAAATTTATATGTAATAGAGTTTTGAGAAATTACAAATTTCAAAATAATGAGTTATGGGAAATTACAGGTTTCAAAACAATGTAATTAATCCACATACATGTTCAAGAAATTCTCATTAATGGGTTGGTGAAAGGGGAAAGGGAAGTGGACAAAGCAAGCATAAGTTCAGTATGACATTCTTCTGACATACAATACACAGAAGGTGTTAAGGAGTAGGGATGGAAGGTCAACAAAGGTCAAACATGTGCTTTGTGCAGATGGACATGTGAAGTGTTGGCATGTTTTTGCGCCAGATCGCAATTAAGCCGGAACCCCAAGTCGTGCATCTGCAGCCATGCAGCCTCCCACTAAATCTCCACGCACCTTTCGTGTTGGTTTACGCGAGGCATTGCCGAGCAAGCGATAGAACCTCGTTCTCGTCGTTTGAGCGATTGTTGAGCTGTTTGGGAGGCACGTTGATAGAGTGGTGTGATGGGGAGTCTGACTTAGAATAGAGGGTAAAGCCCGGTAATCCTTGCTAGGCCAGGCTAGGGCTTGTTTAAGGGTAGAGGTCTGTTGATAGACAAGGATAGCGTAGTCCGAAGCAAGGTATGCTGGGAAGGCAAGCAGTGTGTATATATTGCCATTTGTGGTATGTTTCTCAGACTACAATCTCCATGGACATTTGACATTTAAGCCAATGTGGGAAATAAATTGCTTGTGTGTGCTAAAACAAGTCTTGTTTATAACTTTAATTTCAAAATGTCAGTGGAGTTCTGGGTTATTTACACATGTAATGATGGCTTTTCAAACAGTGGGATATTGCACATTGCCCTGTTCTAGTTTTGGAAAGTAGAGCAAGGGTTTGACCAATCAAACATGTACAGTATACATGTACTTGTGTTATTGCAGATTTTTTCTTTTAAAATACAAAGTGTGAGATTATTTGGGGGTAGGGTGGAAAAGAGAGAAATTGGACCACATAATTGGAATTTAGTCTGGGAGAGGAGAGGAAAAGTTGATTTGGACTTGTACTTTTGACAAAGCGTTCAAGTGTAAATTGTGATCTCTCCATGATACAAAACCTTTCAAGCAATTGATTTATGTACATGCACTCTGTGAGTGGGAGGGAAAAGTAGGGGTGGCAATGGATTGGTAATGGCAGTGTACTTGTCCTTATTGCCTCTCAATTTATATTAGCTTGCTTTACATTGTTATGATTAATTTTTTTTCACTTAGTCAACAATTTTGCCGTAATTTTTTGTCATGTCCTGTGCAATCCCAAGCATGCCACTTATAGGATAGTTCTACATCTTCATAAGAAGTGTCAAAATATCCCATGCCTTGCAGTAATGTACAACAGTCTAGTGCAGCTACGATGAAACCTGTTTACAGTGACTACCCAAGCGAAACATAACGACAGGTTCTTTAACACATAATTTGTCTCCAGAGGAATCATTTTTGGGGCCATTATGGACAGGTTGGCTGCTATAGAGAGGTGGCTGCTAAGACAGGTTTGACTGTATTATGTTTGTGTCTCCTTTGTGGAGAATAATATGAGTGAAATGTATTTCCTCAATATCTCTTGACGTTGGAAAGCTTATCATTTGATCATCCCTCCTCTGGTCAAACAGTAACTCGTACTTTGTATTTGCCATCGGGAGACACACTTTAATTTCCTGTTATTAGCATATTGTTCAAACATTTACCCCTGAGTGCAGTTCCTCCTTGAAGATGTATTCAAGATGTATTCACCTAGTAAGGGTAGAATTGAGCAGGCAAACATACATTATGTTTGTGGGTATTTGGAGTTCATCCTTGAATTGACAGTGAGCACAAAAACAATTGCAGTACTTATATATAGTACTTTTGACTTACAGCACAGTATCATACATGTGCATGCAACTCATGCATTTAAATGATTTTGAATTCAAGTGCAGTGATATAAATGTACATGTAGACTTGTGTGCTTAATGTGATTAGATTTTGTTTTTTATTCTCCAGAAAAAGATACATAGAGAAGTTTGTGTCAACAATGGGCTTAATAGAGGTTTTCATTTTATTTAAATAAAAAAAATATGTTTGAGATATTGTTTGTTTTTAACTCTTCAAACAAGTGTTAAAGGGTACCAACACCCTGAAAATCAAATTTGTGTACAGCTAGAATACACAACAAATAACCACTAGACAGATGTCATAACTCGTGAAGTGATCATATTTTGATAATAATAATCATAACGTTTTGGAACTCAGTTCGGCACGTTCAATCTCAGTTCCGTAGACGCCGGTTATACGCGTGCGCGTTCTGGCTATACGCGTACGTTTTTACCAAAACTATCGGATTTCAGGATCGAATACGCCACACCGTGTCGCGTTCCTGATCAAAAAACGTTGCAAAGTTTCAGCCAGTCTATCTCAAACACTTCATCCAAAAAAGTTGCTAAGTGTGAGACGATTCGGTCGCAAACAGCGACCGTTTCAAGGGTCGAGACTCCGCCGAAAGTGCGAACGCAATTGATTGTCAGTCGGCTCGCTGAGAAACTCGCGTGCACTTGCACAGGCTCAACTCGGCTGTCGAGCTTACAGCAAGGCAATTGCCGTGGGTATTGAACATAAAATGGGTGAAGATCGGAAGCCTGTATTGAGGGATGATATAATGATATAACATAGTTTTGGCATGAAAACATTTGTTTATGCCTATAATATGCTTCCTGTATCTAAATGCCACAATCCGAGGCTATGGATTATCATTTATGTATTATTGGAGGAAAAGTCGGTCAAAGACTTGTATTGTGGTGGGAGTAATGGTAAGTCTCCACTTCGAGCGCTCATGCCTCGCCGGCAAAACCCGCCGGTTGTGGTGGTAACGAAACGGTCTGGTGTGATACACACATCATTATTTTTGCAGAATCTCTTCTTCTTCATGCAATATACGCGCGCACGCCCGTTTTTCATGCAAGAACTTTTCTTAAATTACCGCTTTCCAAGAAGTGAAGTACTTGCAACAAAGTTATTCAGTACAAGTTGCTAAACACGCAGCTTAATAAAATCACAATACCAATTCCCGCCGCTTACTACGCAAAGAATAAGCACCAAACAGGATCCGGTCTTTTGATTAAAAAAATACCCTGTTGACATTTTTGCCATTAACACAGACGTATATTCAAGTTAAAAAAGCGCACGTGAGTATAACACATTACCGTTACCCACAAATATAATCGATCCAATAGGGCCTACGAAACTTTTGTATGTCACACTTTAATTTTAGCATCGTAATATATGGAGCCGAATATTACCACTGACTGGCAATTCAATTTCCAATTGAAAAGCAAGCACTCGAAATTGTTTTAGTAATAATGAATCAAAATAGGTTCCCGTATCCATAATTTATTTCTCAGATCGGGAACAACTACACTAATATAATTTATGTGCCCGCACCCTTTTTCCTCAGTTAGAAACGGTTTTATTTAACTGGCTAGGTTCGGATCGGACCAGTAAAATTGACAGGTCCGCCGGACCGGTCGTATCTGCGGCACTCTAGCCAAACGGCATACTGTTATCCGATCAAACGTTTTAGACGAAAAAATAATCGATCGATTGATAGTATCGGGTGATCAAGTAGTCTATGCCAAGTCGTTTTTTACTTTACTTGTTGTTTGAAATTCACATTCAAACCTCAATAAATAAAAAAACGGAGTAATCATAAATGGTAATATTTTGCAGAGGGCATGGCACAAATATATTCTACATGTATAGGAAATAAATTACTCAGGGTGTTGGTTCCCTTTAAATATTTATATCAGTTAAAAAGTACAATTATGATGTGATGCCTGTGAATTCAACCCATTAGAGACTAAGAAGTAGATATCTTGGGCTGAGGTCTATGGAGAATGGATGCTGAATACACTGAAATTATATCATCTCCAACAGGTTAAGAAGTAAATCCTTTTACATACAAAGACAAGGGATGAGATCAAACTGCAGTCAGATCCTAACTCCAGAATACAAATCATTGTGGTTACAGGGCCAGAAATATTCTATTCCTGGAGCAAAGTGTGTCTATGGTGCATGTTTTTTTATATGGCCACACTTGCCTATCGTTTGTCATAATTGTATTGGAAGAAATTTGACCAAACCACAGGCAGGCCATCTGGTGCATTTAATAAACACAATCGGATTAAGGGATATAAGGAAAATGTGACAGTTGGATCTTATCATGATCTTATGTACCATACACTCAAATTATATTGATATGATTTCACATAATTATTCTGTACAGTAAAGAAGTCATACAGAGATCTGTGTAATGTAAGATATGGAAATTACTTTCTAGTCTATCACTCTGATTAATTTCTTCCTTCCTCAATCTGAATAATGTATATGCACTCATACGATCTGTAGTTCTCAAATTCTCGCCAGATTTGCGAAGAACCCACCCATTACATTATTGTCACCACATCCTGTAAGACTTACGTTACTACATCCATCACCCCCTCCCTTACCAATTCTTCCTCCCCATCCATCCATTCTGTCACCCCACCCTAGGGCACAACTCCTAGAGGGCAATCTCCTCATCTTCGTTAGGACATCCTTTCAAGATGAGTCTCCTCATTTGCAGCTCTCTCCTCTTTTAACTGACGAGGAAAAAAAAGTCATCTCAACAAGCCCTGACGATGCTATAGGAGCTTTCCTACTGTGAGGCAATAAAGTGGCAGTCTGCTGCTCAGACCTTATTGCTGCTATATCAAACTATAAAGACTAAAACATCACAAATTCATAACATTTAAACCTTGAAAAGTCATTGTGTAGTTTGAGAAATCAAACACCATGTGTGTTTGTATTGCCACATGCATAAAGTGAATGGTTAGATAAAAAAAATATGTGAATTGGAAGTACGTATGGATATTTGGGACTGAAACTAAGACTTTGAGGTATATTGCAGTGAAGAGATGCCTTTGCGCGAACATACTGTAAGCGTAACATTGTTCAGCTGTAAACCACACATTAGTCATGTGGTTTGTGCATCAGGCCGCAGGAGAGAAGACGGAGCAACAGGCCAACGCCCAACTACACTGTTATTGACACTTAAAATAGAAAGTACAGCCGTGAGGTTGATCACCTTGCATTTATATCTCTGTTTGTGTACATATCATGAGTCTGCAGAGATCATGAGTAAGAGACGTTAGTAGTACTGTATTGAAGAAAAGTAAAATGTATACTGATGAGACATTGCCTTTATAGAATTTGTCTGACCTGCCCAGAATTTGTCACATTTGATTCATTTTCTATTTGAGATCATGCAATTGTTAGCCATTGTAATAAGTATTTTGCCAGATCTATCAAAAAAAAAAATCAAAATTGCAAAATTACTAATGAGGCTCCCTACCCTTTTCCCCCAAAAACCTTTTTGTTTCAAGAGAAAATTGTAGAATAACATCATTTCCACCATTCCGTAAAATAAGATAAGACAATTAGCTAGCCTGTATCAGGATTATGAGGTTATAAGCTCTTTCTCTTTGCATTCATGGACATTTTGTTTTATTTTGCTGAGGCTCTCCCATTGTAACACAATAGAACAAGTGTGTCTGAAGAAGTCAGGCTTGCAATATAGTCAAATCATTCCCTTTGTTTATCACTGGAAGTGAAAGGGGCATTCCCTAGGTGGAATTCCAGTCTGATGACAAAATATTTTATAAAAGTAGAAAAATTAGGAATAAATTGATGAGTTGTAGAAAAATCAGAGAAATGAGAATACAGATATGAAATTGTGTGAATTCCAAAGATCATTACCAACCTGGCAACGTTGTGATGTTCTGTGTGAGCAACTGTCTATATATTTTGTACACAAGATATCACATAATATTTATTTTCTGCAATGTTTATGTGTGAACTCTCTTAAATCACATGGGAAATTATGATTGGGAAAACATGTTTTTCAAAACTTCATGGACATCAGACGTACATAAATTTGATGTTTCTTCAGAGAAAATGAAAATTCAGTTCCAGCAGAACAGTAGAGTATTGCCAAATTGTAATGATTGTAAAAATTTGAAAAATGATAACATTTTTCAAATTTGCCTAGTTTTTCTCAAACTTTCACCAATATGTTTCCCTGATTTTTCTGCCTTGTTCAAAACAAGGTGCTCTTTTGCTGGAATTCACCTTTAAATCATCATAATAAGCAGTTCATTCCAGTTTGGAACCCCTAATTTCAGATTTCTGAGATGCTAAATTCAATTTAACATACAATACGCATGTATGTGAAGGTCAGATACCAGAATTGTGTCGTTTCTAGACTTAATCATATTAGGCATCACATCTGTTGTTGATTGAAAAGATGGTATATGTTATTTTGGAGAGAAAATTCAACTTTGCTGCTTCCTTATATGAAATTCAGTCTGCATCATTTTAATTAAATACATAGGAAGCAATACATTCTTGACTTTGTTATTGCTACCAAATGTACTTTAGACAGTATGATATACTAGTCATTCACCTTTTTTCAAGTGTCAAGATTTTTACATCCCATTTTTCTCTATCTGCATCACCAAAGTGGACATCATGGCCATTTACATCAACATTGCATATTGCAATTTTAATACATTATGCATTATCAACACACGTTGATGCATGCCACTGGCAGGGGTTCCATGTAAGAGCGTGAATCAGAGAGTCTCGTATATTGTCGGTTCGACAACGAGTGCGACAGGACACCTGCCGCGTGAGTACCCATCTTCCGGTTGTCATGGTATTCCGTCCATTATCTTCACCTTCGGTTGACTCCTGTTCTCGTCTTTTTTCTCCCTGGTCTCGTCTGTTTTCGCCCCTGGTTGACAGTGTGCCTACCAGGCAGGCGAGATACCTTCGCCATGCATATATAAGGTGCTGATATTGATTATTGTGCAAGTCGGTGTAACGTGGAAAGTGACCAGATTCTGACTGATCCCATAATGCAGTGCAGTGGTTTCCAAACAAGCGTGTGTGGATCTGACCTCTAGATGAACCCCCTCAGTGATGTGATGTTTTTGTGAAGAGATACATGTAATGCATAATGCATTTTATAAAATGACATAAATCTATTCACATGATAACTTTCACTTTTGTAGGCATTTCAAAAATTGTGATGAGACATATGGAAAGCAGTATTCTTCTTGTTTTATTCTAGATGCAACTATGACGACAAAAAAGACTCAAATATGTAATAAGTAATCAAAGTAGGAAACACTGTATGTTTGTATCCATTGAGTACTTTATGTACATCAGGTATATGTAAAGTTGATAAAGTTGGTGGTTTATAGTATTGTATCAATGTCATGGACAGTTTCACTTTAATTATCAAAAGTTCAAATAATCAAATTATTTCCATTATTGTGGTTTAAACAGTGTCAGTCATTGATTCAAATATAATAAAAATATTTATAGGTGTACATGTATTCAATCATGTACATCTACCTTTTATCAAATTTTTTATGTGATTATCCAACAAAGCTCCCTCTCCACCCCACCTAAATAACATAGAACATTTTTGTTTTTTAATGAATTTCATATTATAAGTAAACTCTTGGTTCTTAGTTCATAAAATACGAAGTGAGTTTGAAATTGATGCATTCATGGTTATTTTTCCTTTTTCATTCTTTCTCCTCGTAGGTATCCACTGTGAGATTGATGTTGGCAAGGGTCGATGTACAGGGGCTATGGACAGTGTATGCAAGCATGGTGGTGAATGTAGGAACTTCCTGTCCGGCGGGTTTGAGTGCGTTTGTCCAAATGCGGATGAATACGATGGACCATTTTGCGAGATACGGACGCGGAACTTTCCACCCCAGTCGTTCATGATGTTCTGGTCGCTGAGTCAGAGAGTGCGGCTCCAACTGTCTGTCAGGTAAGGTTGGGTGGTGGTGGGGAGGGGGTGGGCGGGTTGTGGGGGAAGTGATGCGTTGGGAATGTTGGCAATAATTGATAGATCAGTGGGGTGGGGTAACTGCAAATGCTAACAGTTTGAAGAGCTTTGTATTTAATATGAGACAAGGAAAGCAGAAAATCACAGGATCACAAGCCAATCTGGAAATCCTGGAAAGTGATTTCCCCCTTTCCAGTCAGGGAAAAGTCAGGGAATGTGAGGAAATTCCCTCAAATCTGAGAAAAATCAGGGAGTTTGTCCAGTGGTTTGACTTTCTTGCGAAGCCAGGAAGAAATTGGTGAAGCAAAAATTGGTCAAAATGATGAGCCTGGAATTTTAACTTCCGTCGGGGAAAAATTAGGGAATTTATTTCCTTGAAATGCTGGTAATGCTAAAATCACATTGGAATGTGGCTTCATTTAGTATTGAAACTATACATTTGAGAAATGAAATATGGTGAATGCTGAACTTGGATCATCCACCCTTTGAGTGGTATTAAATTTGTCCTAGTAGCATGTAGTGCAGATCTTTTTTTTTTTAAGATTGGCATCGAGAAAAGATTTCAGGCAAATCAAATCTAAATTTAGTGATTAATGACAGCACTATTACAGTTTTTCATCAATTACAGTCAAAAGTTTGCTAAATATAAATACCTGATAAGTATTTGCTGTGTGAGAAAACATTTTCACCCCTTTCAGAAATAAACCCTTGAAAGAGAAAAACTACATTCCAAATATATCAAGTTGTAGTTTCTGAAAAATGTTTGGCCTATGGACACAGGACAAATACCTGAGAATCCACTGAGATTTGCACATTTTTAGTCCGAAGCCCCCCTCCCCCACCCCCTACTGCCTATGGCTATCATGCCTCATTCCTGTCAGTTAAGAATGAAATATGAATGAGGAAGTGACAATTATAGATGGGCTCCCTCTATTTGAAATGGAACAGGCAAATCAAATATTTACCTAAATGGTTTGCAGGTAGTTCATTTCTATGGCCCGGGTCTAAAGGTTATCTCTCCGAATAGAGGACACAAGTGAAAAATAGATGCCAAATTCTTGGATGAAAGGCATCAATATTGCACTTGGAACTGTGTTTAAGTGAATAGGTGATTCTCAAGTCTGGATTTAAGTGGCGTAAATGACGCCCATCAATTAGAAATAGATTACTTAGGCTAGTTTGTCAAAGTCACGGTAGAAAGAGCATGGATGAGCGCATTGTTAGGAAGTTTCTAAAGCACAGCGGCTGTGGCATTTACCCTGTAGTTGGCATTGCAGTGTGTGGTTTTTACAATCGTCGAACCTTGTTTACTGTGATTCATGTTTTTCTTTTGTCTGCGATTTCCTTTCAACTTGGTGATTTTTGCACTTGTGTGTATTGAGAACATGAAATTTATAACACGGTGGGTAGATGCTGAGGTTTAGCTGTTGAATGTAGGCAATTAAAAACCACTCCCCAAACCACATTCCTCTAAAAAGTACATAATGTGTCAGAACTTGTTACTTGCAGCAAAATGATGTTGGCCATAGTAGGTCTTGATCTCAAGAAGGAGTTTACAGTAGAAACTGTAGAAATACAATTTTTTCATTCTGGTTTTCAGCTACACCTACAGAGCTAACAGGTGTTAGCTCCCTTTTTTCATTGTCTGCAAAGATGGACCAATGCTGTGGTGTTTTGGTAAAGAAGGGTGGGAATTGTAAGACATTAGCCTTATTTTTGGAGTCCAAGACGACAAGTGAATACATGTGATTGAAGAAATAGAGAAACCAAGATCCTTCAGTTCAATCCATGATTACCTATGTTAGTACTGTATCCATCAGATTATCCAACCACCAACTGACCCTCATGTTGCTGAGATAAAATAAAGAATTTGATAGGTTTCAGTTATCTGTTGGCAATCTTATTAAAGCTGAATCATTGCCATTGTGTCTAAATACTAGCGAGGAGATGTTGGACCTTCCATATTTGTCCATCCATCTATTTATCTATCCTTCCAGCAAAGTACTCACAGTAACTTTTTGTGATACGAGATATGATCACCAAAGGTATCGCCAAAGTCTAGTAGTATACAAAGACCCAATGGAACCATATTAACCTATTACATTACTAAGGATGAGATATCTTCGGCTGGGATCTATGTAAAATGTATGTTATATTCAAATCAAATTGTCTCCAACAGCTTAAAGAGAGAGGGGGGGGGGGACCATAATGATGTGGTTTCATTCATCAGTAGCCGATTCATCCAGAAATATCCAGGAATGCATGTCCCTGAATTTTTTTTTTTTTTAAATCATGTGCAATTGTATCAGATCTACAAACATCGTCCAGCGGTTACGCTCATTTCTCACGAACGCTTCCGCGTGATTCACCCCTGCGATAATGATTCAGGCATTGTACAAATTTACCTATGTCGAGAGTAATTCATCACTGGGTGGGTCATCCTTGATGAGGGCAAGGCAGAGGATTAAGTCTGGCTGTATGTAGGAAATTACTTCAAGTGAACTGTGGAGGAACTAGAAAATGAGACGATCAACAAGTTGATGAACAGGGAATGAAAACGACAGCAGACATGCCAACATTTGTGATGAATGAAAACAGTTGCACATATTTTAAATTGCACTTCGGGTCGTATTAGAATTTTATCCCCATGGTATCCGTGGTTACTGAATAATGTGAAAAAGTACATGGTACTCGAGATGATGAAAATGCAAATTTGAGGGAATGTAGCTGGTTTACTAAGGAGCAATACGGCAACAACCATATGCATGTTATGTGCATAATGTTCTTGTGAATACAGGAATAAAATTCGCTTGAATGTGTTAAACCTTGAATTAACAAATTCGGAATTTAAATTGAAATTGAGCTGTTTTTTCACTTCATGTTTGGTAGGGACACATACCATTAAATTAGAGAATTAGGTTTTTTTCTTCTTCCAATTTTTACTTGTAGGACTCGAAAGCAACAATCATTTACCTTTCCTCATTTTGCTTTAAAAATTTATAACAAATTCACTAATATTTATAGTTCCCAGCCTCTTATATTCATTTTAACTCTGTTTGCTGTGCATTAAACTCCAGATTTCCAGACTAGATGAGCCCCATACTTATTATACAAGTCTCTGTGCCAAAAGTAAAAGTTAACAGTTGGATGAGTTTCATAATGAAAGGCTTAAAGCACAAGTGTAGCTTTGGTTGATCAGAGAAATTTTTTGTCAATCTTCTATTGGCAAGGTATTTATGTCAATCCAGACATCAGACAATAACATCAAATCTACTGAAAATTGTTAATAGTGACAAATTATGATGTTTAAATCAAAGGAGAACATCTAGTGGTAAGAATGCTACCTATGGAGAATATCAGGGGTTGCCCCACCCCCACCCCCCCCCCGGACATATTACATTTTGAGTAATTTCTAAAAAATGGGAGAGATTCAGAGCGAGCAATTTTCAGGACATTGATACATGTAGATCATATAGATGTATCACAAAAGCATAATTGCAAAGGATTTCATATTATACCATTTTTCCAAACTATATACAGGTACCTTGGTTTTAATGCTCAACTTTCTGTTTCGACCATTCTTTATCTACCTTTATCTACCCTCAGCTTTGCCACCCAGGAGCCAAACGGATTGCTTTTCTACAACGGTCGCTACAACCAGCAACACGACTTCATCGCTCTTGAGATTATCAACAGCCAGGTGCGATTCTCCTTCTCCACAGGCAGTGATGTTACCACAGTTACCGCATCCACGCCAGGAGGGGTCAGTGATGAGGAATGGCATACAGTGACCATTGACTATTATTATCGGGTAAGCTGTAACTTGTAATTTAGAATGCATGTATTTGTTTTTTATTGTTTGTTTGTGTGTTTGTTTTATTTTTTAAGTTTAATTTTTAACTTAAAGCTGCTCTTCGAGAGTCCCCTTGTGTAGTTAAGAAAATCATGCTCTTTGGGATAAAAGTACTAAATCATGGTACAGTTCAATGGTAGTTCACAAAATATTTTCACAACCAGTCATAAGCACTTTAGTGTGGGGTGAGGACTTTGCATGGGAAGGTTTAAAATAATTTGAGTTACTAAATTAAATTTTACAGGTAGTAACGTAACCTGTTGACTTTCTGGAATATCCACTGTGATGAATATCTCAGTACACTTTTCCCACTTAATACTGTCCTCCCCCTCTTTGAACAGTTCCCCTTTCTACAAAATATAAACAAAATGAGAAATAAATGTCATAAACAAAACATAACTACATCTGAAAAAAGTAAATACACACACACACAAAAAAAAAAACACCCTAAAGACACAAGAAAGAAAAAACTGAACCAAACCAACAACTAAAAGATGATAAATTGACCTTAAGAGCATGCAAATCTTCATGCTCTGATTGACAGAGCAAGGTTGCCCGTACATGCTGCATGTGTTGGGTCACGGGACCCATATCACCCCTTAAAGTCACAACATCATTAATTTATGTTCTTGAAAATGACTGTATCTAGGTAACTGTATCATAATTGGGTTTCGGATCAAGGAATATTGTCTATGGGATTTGCAATGTGTGGGAAACTGAATCATTATTACATCATGTATGGCGTTAAATAAATAATCATACCGTTTTTTCTTATTTTAAAATTCTGACTAATATTTGTGACCCCAGGGCACTATTTCTCAAGCATGCTAATAGATTTTGCCTCTTCTCCCTCTCTCACATAGTGTGTTTTGTATATAGCGTAACAAAGTAAGATAATGGGTATGACAATTTGCATAATATTTATTGAATTTGCACACTTAACCTAAGTTATAGGTAGAGACAGTGATTTTCCGTTTCAAAAAATGGTTTTTTCCGTTTCTGAAAACCTGCAATTCCGCTTCAACTTGATCTTAAATGGAAATTCTGTTTTGTCATAGAAAATATACACAGCAAAAACATGAATTCTGTTTTGCAAAGGTGAATTCCATGAATTTTCTCATGAAAAGTAAACAACCGAAGTGGATTTTCCATTTCAATTTACTGGTAAACAAAAATCACTGTCCCTATATAGGTCTTTCATTTAGTGTAGCATTTGTCACAATATTAAAACATTAAGCAGTATGTCTGTCACATTGGAATAGTGTGTTGCATCAACTGTGTGCATACGTATCTGTGAAGGATGCATCTTCTTCACATTTCTCGATGCAAAGAAATGACAGTAAATTATCATTAACGACTATGAAACAAGGGGGAGGGGCACTCCGTGGTAATCAACATTACCCTAGGGATGGATGCACCACATCTTCCTACCTCTGAAACCTATTACAGACGAAAGTAATCATCAACATCCAGGGTTCAGTTTTGTGTTGTGACAATTTGTATCGGTGTTTCCATATTCCATGCACTCACACATCCCATAAATCAGAAAGTCCGGCTGCTCCTCGCCAAACACCTGAGCAAATTTCGTAATCACCGCTCTGAGAATCATCCCGTGTTTCCTCTCGAATATACAAATCGGAATGTAATTCGCGAGCAACAAATGGACAAAATCGAATCATGTACACCCGCTACGGGAAAATCCGATTATGGGACGATCATCCGATATGAAAATGGGATTTGTTCTGCGTGCCGTGCGTAATGGGATAACTTTAATCCCTGCCTCCGTGTTACATGTTGGGAAGATTTATCAATTGGTGGGGGAGCATCTTGAGTTTATTTTTCAGATTCTGAAAATGAATAATTCTTGACTCTGTCAGACAGAGTGGTGCCATGAAAGACGGATGCTGGAATTAGGGAAGATGGAAATGATAAACAGAGATAGAATTGTTGAAAATTTCAGTAAATATTGAGTCTCTTCGTATCGCGACCTACTTGAAGCCATCACTTTTTGCTCATCTTCTAAAATGAAATCTAGAGGCATGTTTATTTTTGTCTTGAATCTTTTTGTGTTTTTCCAATGTGAAGGTATAATTTACACAGAAAGCTAAGTACACTTTATCTAAATTTAAAGATGGAGTATGTTCCATACTGGGCAATAGTATTGTTACTGTTTTAATGTCGAAAATCTTAATAAATTTTTTTTTTTCAATGGTAAATTGCCTACTAGTTTATTAATATGATATGATGTGATTTATTTAGATACAGGTGCAGCATTGTTATTTTTATCAATCATCAGTCATGACTCAGGTAACATACTTTTGTTTAACTGTCTCTGTCGTCAGAAGACAATATTTCGTTCAGTCTTGCTTTGTCGCCTAGTTGAACAGCTTTAGTTTCCGGCTAATACCAAGTTGGTGCATCCACGTTTAAATGTCACATATTTTGAGCGAATTACCCACCCGATCCCCCATCCCCGACCCAATTCGGCAATGCTGAAATTCGTACTGCAGTAATTGTTCTCGCGTGCAATCGTAGTATCTGAAGACAGAGTCGAAACAGAGACTTTAGAATGTGAGAACATATTCTTCAGCGAATGGCAGCTCCGGTGCATTAAAAAGAAATTTGAAATATGTCAAAAATGTGGCTCGAAATGTGTATTTACACTGTCCAGATTTAGCGGGGCAATTTGTAAATGATACATGGGGCCTGATTAGATTTTGTTGTGTAAATAGTATGTGGTGAGAGTAACATATTTAGGATTGGAGTAGTAAGCAGATACAAAGTGCAAGAACTACCTGTTTGAAAAGTGTTCTAGAGTTACAGACATCATGTTGAAAGATTGAACGTGGCTTTTTGTATTTTAGCCTGTGAACTGAAGAGGCTTACTTGAGATTTTGGACATGCATTGCATACAGGCATGAAGCAGTAAATACACTACACTGTAGCTGCTGTCATCCATTTTTGTTCTCCTTGCTCTTTCCTTGCCAAAAACTTCAAAATAATTCAAATAAACACAAAGCAACAAAATTTGTGCAAATGTGGTTGGAATATTGTTATGCAATACTCGAGACACACGACTACATATATGTGCTTGTTATTTTATATTAATATTTTACAACAGTTTATAGTAGATGTATTGAATGAAAACACACACAAATACATACAGAATACACAAACAAACATGTCCTTGGACTAAATTTGGGTTTATCTTCTTTACAAAGCCCAATTTTTCTTCTTACTTGGTGGACGTGATACAGGTCCTAAACGATTTCTTTATGTCTAGCTTAACCTCACTTACAATATCAATTGATTTGTACACCAGCGATTCTAATTGGGATACCTAGTCTAGTCGTGATTTACGTTGGCAATAAGGTAATGATATCATTTGTGTCTGTGTGCAGTAATTGAGGTCATAACCATTAATAGTCCCAAATTGAAATAGATAGGTTAATTGGAGTGAGGAATATAGTGATGATAACTCATGTTTTGTCATGTTCAGGGCTGTAATTACTGATGGGCTTTGTGAATCATCAAGGATTTTGTTTTGTGCATCTTCTACAGGTCTCCTTTGGCACCACCCCATCCACCGGCCCCACCCCCACTCTGCCCCCACCCCCTCCCTGCCCCCCTCCCGACAAGTCTTTCAAAGATGCTAGTAACCCACATCTACATCGTATGTACATGTAATTTGAAAATCGTTTGATTCATTTGATGACAACTGAAGTACTGTATTGTCCATACTGTGATTGAATGTGTTTTTGTGTGTGTACTGTACAAAAATATTCCATCATTAAATAAAGGAGGCCATAAAGATAAATACATTTGTTGTTGATAATGATGATGATGATGATGATGATAATAATAGTAATAATAATAATAATAGTAATAATGGTAATGATAATGATAATGATAATGATAATGATAATGGTAATAATAATAATAATAATAATAATGGTAATGGTAATAATAATAATAATAATAATAATAATAATAATAATAATAATAATAATAATAATAATAATAATAATAATAATATAATAATAATAATAATAGTATAATGATGATATAATAATAATAATTGTAATGATAGTAATACTGATAATGACTAAATATAGTAATAAGAAATTTATAAATGCTTTGCTCTTGATTTCTGTGATTGTAATGGTTATCAACAGAGATATAAAATGTAACAACTGCAAAAGTAGTAATTTTTACATTATTTATTTCTTGGTTTTGCAAATCAATCTTAAACTGGTTTTACTTTAAAGAAGCAAAAACAACTCTTTTCAAAAGGAAAAAACAACTCTTCTGTTATGTACTCAATTGATTTTCTCTATAAGTTGAATTAATGTTATCTGTCAAGAATGTTACATATATAGCTTGACAAAATAACTCATAAATTCCAGTAATTGCACTATGATTGTCAAAAACCTGAACCATATGTAGCAGCATTCAATGACAGGTCAGACCTCCCACTGTCTACAAAATTGAACAGCAAAACAAATTGTAAGACCAGATAGAATTGCAGGTAAAATCTCAAAAAATAGTAACTTTATATGTTAGAGAGGGCATAGCTCCGATTTTAAACAAGAATTTGCTTGCACTCTTTGGGGTACATTGATGATTGCATGCACAAAACATGTAAGGTGACCCCCCAAGCACGTACAGAGGTCATGAAACAATGTCCCATTTTTTTTTTTTAGAAAAAAGTCTTTATGGGAGCACATTTTCTATGATTCTATTTTGTCCTTGTGTGTTAAAAGTATCGTATTAAGGTATCATCCACCATTTATCACATATGCTCATGGTTTTGTGTAGACTAAAGTGGTTTTTAGTTTACTTGAAATAATTCTTTCATACAAGATAACAATTTACATACCTGTGATCTTTAATTTTGTGGTATGAGTGATGAGCAAATAATGTTTGGAGATTAACTTTGACTGTTTTTTGTAAAGTGACCCCAAAGTTATTGGATAATTTCCATAATTGGATAAATGCATCCATAGACTTGGGATAAAAAGGGGAACATGTCAATGCAATTTAATTCTGAACTTTTTGCAATGACCTGTATGTGTGGCCAGCATTGCCTCTTAATAATTGGATTAGTCCCAAATTTGTTTAATATGCTCTATGAATATCTAGCCTCCTCTCAGGAATAACACTTGTAGAACATGAGCTACAGAGGATCATGTTACATGTATTAATAGTTTCATGAGAATTTTCTCTTTAATAGTACATACATGTACTTGCATACAGTTGTACATGTTTTGCATTATTTTGTCACCTTTTGATTTTATTTCTTTAGCAACTGGAAATATATCACGCTTTCAAAGAAGTATATTAAAGTTAAAGGCTTGACGATGTGAAGTTGATCAGATAATTACTTTAAAAGGAAACCAGCAATCTAGTTATTACTTTAACCTGTTGGCTACGGGAACCGAATGTGACCTGTGTTAACTCTATGGGATTTTCAGAATCTCGGAGGCAACGGGTTAAATGTTGTTCAACATATGCATAGGTAATGATTACAAAAAATTATTTTTTTTGTTTCTGTTTTTAAACATCATCTACCCAGTGACATCTCATACATGTACATCTACAAAGCATGCTGTAATAACTAGAGTTTCAATTCAAATGCATACACAGAAGGATGTTTTACTTGTTGCAATCGTCATAACAGTTGTAAGAATAGATTAATATGTGTTTCTCAATGTAAATCAAAGCTGATCGGGAAAAAGAGATGTTTGGTTTACACAGGAAGTTCCGGCAGTGTTTCGTTTATATTTTGAAGCGCTTTCAGACTAGAGTTCATGGTTTCACACACTTGCTGGGAACTACTGATTTGCTTGCTGAATCTTAGTTTACTGACACCCACTCTCCCTGGTCTAATCTAATATACTTGTAAGGGTTCCCTGAGCACTCTTGTCTGGGAGGAGAGAGATTTAATCAGGACTTTTTTTATAACTACACCCAAGGAATTCAACGATCCTGAATTGAAATTTATCAGGATGTCATGTATTGTATTCTGGGCAGCTATGTGAATAAATATTTTAAAAGTGTAGTAAACATGATACTGCTCTATCTTGATCACTAATAATGTGGCATATTGGAACTGGGATTATGAGAGAAGGTCATTGCCTAAATTATCAGTGATGTTGCCCGCAATATTAGTACTCGGCATGATTATCTTGAGCCAAGGAGGTACTAGCAAGCACTCGATGGACGGAACATAATTTGAAACATATATTATTCTGCTGTAGTTAGTTTAAATTGAATTAGCTATTACATCATGATTTAACATTAGTACAGTAATTGGCATTGTAACACCGATGTTTTTTTTCATGTGCTCCACAAGCAGAGATGCCACGCGTTACGTTTTTGCCCGTATTTTACGTTTTTTCAGCACGGGCCAAAATACGGCAGTACGATTTTGGCGCATCAAAAATACGATTCCTGACTTTCTGTCAATTATCTGTTTTGTCCTGTTGGGCTTTCCATAATATGTGTCTTTACACGGCACATGTGCATGCAGTTGTATTATTGTGTAATGTATTTGCAGTGGTGGCGGCACGCGAAGAGTGATGATCTCTCTGTGATCGCCAATGTGTGCTGTACATTGACGAGCTATCAAGTGGCGTGTGTGCTGCTAGCACAGCACGCATTTTGTAGATAACTGAGTTGTGTCTATGATAGAGTGTGCAGAAGTTCTCAGTCCCATTCATTAAATTGGTGTTAAGTGTGTATGCAGTGTTGTATCCGAGTGCCAGGCTCGCGCCGAGTAAAGGACAGAGGCAAGGATTTTTTCTTCGATGGGCCAAGGACGAGCCAAAGGCCCCCCGGGGGTTTAAAAAAATGCCGAGGACGAGGCCAAGGATTTTTTCGGGCAAGACAAGGACGAGGCCAAGGCCGAAGAAGGGCCGAGGGACCGACCGAAGGCCAGATTTTGGTGGCCGAGGCCGGACGAGCCAGACATTTTATGAGCAAGGAGGATCTAAGCACAATCTCCAAAAGAAAGATACTGTCATTTCATGTTCTCTAAGCGAAAGGTTCCATGTTTGAGGCCTCAACTTCTAAATACAACACACCGCATTACACTTATCATTCATAGACACTTACTGGATGCTCTCCTCATTCCTCATTTGTGAACTTTGTGTAGCTTTGTCTTATTAAAATGTGTGAAAACCACACCCAGCCCCTTATACAGGGGGTTTGGCGGGCCCAGAAAAGAATGCTACGAGTATGATTGCTAATTTCTTCCCATTATCGGAAAATGTCATTAAGTTTTAATTTCGTTGGTAGAAGCATTCTTTTTCAATAACATCGATACCAAGATCATTGATTTTGAATATAAGCGTTTGATTGTAGGGCCATTTTTTTCGGAGCAATGTGCAATTTCCAAATTTGTTTCCAATTTTTCAAATAGCGGCGGTCATCGGAACGCCGAGATATTCTGGCAAGACATGGGCATCTGCGCGCCAACGCATATTCGGAACAACCGCGCGATGATAATGGAGAGCATACTCGCATCGTCTCCGCTTATCCCTATGTTAAGCTGGGGGCGGGGGGGGAATTTTAACGCCCGCCCTGGAATTTCACAACCATGCCGCCGGCAAATTTTTTAGCTTTCCAAGTATTGCCACATCTTGAGACCATTTTCGCGAAAATCGACATACGCAGTTACGAGCTGCCGTGACTTTTATATCATGCATGTCAACAAAAATATTGCTTCAAGAAACGTGAATTTCATTTCAAATTCATTTCATTTTCATTTCATTTCATTTTTATTTCCAAACATGGTAAACAAAAATCAATACAATTAAATGACATGGTTAAAGCGATACAAATTTCAAGTAACACAAGTTACAATATATAGCTAATCATATGGCACATAAATTGTATTTGTTATAAATTACATATGTATTGCATTTTTCGTCATATTTTAAAATTTTTTATCGACATCAACAATGTAAATATGATATAAGCACATTATAAACGAAAACAACATCAATAACAGAAACAAGCTTAAGCCATGCGTGTCAAAATTTGAAAAAAATAATGGAAATACCAGGACCTTCAGGAGCAGCAGACGTGTTTGTTTTAATTGAAGGGCCCTGTTAAAAATGATACAAACCAATGAAATCTGTGTTTTTCAAGGCCAAAAATCATAAATTATGATTATTTTTGCTTTTACTGTGGTTTGAAAATGAATTAATTTTATCGCCCATTTAATGATGCGAAAGGTGTCGCGCGCAAAAATTTCATGAAAAAACAAATAGAAAACAAAAGGTTGAAAACAAGGAAATACATAAGAAAATTCAGCAAAAACAATAAATACTTCAAAAATTAATTCCAATTCGGCAAATTTTTTTTGTAGGTAATTGTGAGAAATGTCAAAATGAATATTTCCACACCAAAAAAAAAGTAATTCTAGCTAGCTATTGTAATGAGTTATAGGTGAAAACATAAATTGTATGCAGCTTATTTGCATAATTAATTAGCTAAAAAATAGATAAAATAATTTTGTTGTAATATTTTCTTAAACAGTTCGTGTAGTTTACATCCGCTCTATCCGGCATGCAAATTTTCCGGCGGTGATCGCAGGCGATCAGCGGCCGAGATGCTGAAAAGGGGGGGGTGGCGGTTGCAAACTGACGCCCCGCCCCCCGCAGTAAAATACCTGGTCTGAAATAGCCCAGATTAAAATAGGGTTAAGATAAGCGAGGCGCATTCTTGCCCTTGTCATTTTGCGGTTTATCGCGGTATAGCAACTGAAGACGCCAAGAATATCTGCGGCCATTCGAGACCGCCACTGTTGAACAAGTAGGCAAATTTGGGAAATTACATTGGCCTCTAAAAAAAAAGGGCCTTAGAATCAAAGAACGCCTTAGCTCAAGATCAATGATCTTGGTATAATTTAATTGGAAAAGAATGTTCTAATAACGAATAAAAAGGTAATAACATTTTGGCCTTATAATGGTGAAGAAATTAGGCCATTCATACTCGTAGCATTCTTTTCTGGGCCACCCTGTATAGGCGCAAGTTGATACACTCACAGAAGACAAAGAAAATCTGTATAAGTATAAAAATAGTAGCGAGTTTGTCATTTTTTAGCAGACATTCTACATATACTCTTCACACATAGCATGCAAATTACAAAGCAGCCGCCTGTGCAGTGCACAAGCTTACATACACGCAAAGAGTAATACAAACAAAAAATCTGTTAAAATTAACAATAGGAGCAGTTTTTGATTGTTTAGCAGACATATCTAAATATCTTCTCACTAGCATGATCAACATGCACTTTGCACCCTTCCAGTGCTAGATCCTACACCGCCTGCACTGTACTGCTGGCAGTGTTCATTCAGAGAATCGGCAAGTCCTATGGTGGCTCTGCAGACGGGCATTTTACAAATTATCGAGCAGAAAGATTCACCAGAAATTTTTCGTTAAAAGTTGAAATATTTCCGAATTGTATTTTTTTTGCGAATATCAAATTTTTACGCTAATCATTTTCGAACAAACTTTTCCACAAAATTAAGAAGACATCTGGCTACTACTAGGGGGTCAAGCATACAATCATATCATCAAATCAGATTCACATTTCCAACAAGTTGCAACATATCGCACAAACTTAGGTAGTATCCGTGTCTCTTCAAGCGTTAAAAACAAAACAAAACAAAACATAGTAGCCTAATTCGAGTTTCAGTTTCTCACATATCACCTGTTGAAGCAAATTCATGTCAAGGCAGATCGGAAAATCTTCAAACTGTAACGTGCGCCACCCGATAATAATAGTGGCTCATAGCGATGCAATTTTTACCCCAGATTTACCTCACCTCGGCCCGGGACCCTAGCCCGAGGATTGCGAGACTTGACGCTAAGTGTCTCAAGGACTAGAGGCCGAGGATTTTCTCGGCGAGGTCACGAAGGACCGAGGGCCGAGGCCAGGATTTTGGCCTCGGGACGAGCCGTCCTCAATGAGGACTACCAACACTGGTGTGTATGGTAACTTATCAAGGGAGTGCAAGTCGGAAGTTACGGTCAAGTTGCCCTAAATGGTATTGTAGCAACT
>JZLH01S0434191.1:19791-33847 GCA_001188425.1 Eucidaris tribuloides
GAGTAGAAGTAGTGTGCAGGAGTAGATCATAGAAGTAGTGGTAGTATTTCAACCTGTTGCATAATTATGTCATGTAATTTCAATTCAATAGATTGCCACTTTTTATTGGTTCATGATGATTGGATGGGGTTTTTTTCAGAGAAGCATGTGAGAAATAATGTTTCTAATTATATATTGAATTTACAGGTAACATCATTTTTAATTTTCTGAGAAATTGACACTTTATGGAATTTATATTAGATTACAATGGGGGAGCTGCTTGCATGTGATGTCACAAATTTACCATTTTGAAAGTTCATAACTCCGCTTTTCTTTGGTGGATTTTCGCCAAACTTTCATTAATATGTTTCTCTCATTGTTCTGCTTGAATTAAAACCAAGTGACATCAGGGTGGACCTTGCCTTTAATAGATTTGGCACAAGCAGCAACAGGAAAAAGCAGTGCAGTGTGTACAGACAGATCTCTTTCTGTTTTTGCTTTTTGCACTCTGCAAAGATCTGTTTTATAATGTCAATTCTAGAAATTGAATTAAAACAAATTATGAAATTATTCCGCAAACCTCACAAACTGTTAGTACAAGCAAAATCAGTAATTGATTTAAAGTGCAGCGATCTGCACTTATTTAGGCCCTGATGTTGAAGTGGACTACTCATAAAAACCATTTTTAGCTTCTGGTCTGAATGCCTAGTGACCAATATACAGTGTAGTAACACATATGAAGCATGTCTATCTAGCAGTGCTAGTGGCTAAATTAGATTTGCTTCTGACATAAAAGCCATTAACGATGAGTACTGGTACAACTATCCTCTCAAGTCTATGCATATTTTTTTCACTGGATATGCACCGCCAGTAATTATATATTTTGCTAATGATTAATTATTGCCAATATGTATACATAGTCAGATCTATATAACAGTCAATGTCACCTGAAACAAAATCAATGCTGTTGAAACAAACTTGCAAAACTTTTAAGTCTTTTAGCTTTGCTTGAACAAGAAGCAGAAAGCTGTGACGAGAGTACTTGTGATCAAAAGTTCTTAAAGTTATATTCATAAGAAATTAAATTCAACAAATTATTTCTTTATAATTTAATGATTATCTAAACATTTTATGCAGCTAACATGCATGAAGTGTTGCAGCTTTCCGCGTTTTTATGACAAATAAAAATTGCATAAATTGACCCTGGTCTCCATCGTCCGAAACCGGGCTACTAGGAAGGGCCTCTTTTGTTGTGACAGTCAGCTTCGTGATAACGCTACACGCCAGCTCACGACGCGACGACTGCGATAACGGCCATACAGTTCATGTAGAAGTGTGTGGTCAGCTCGCAAACCTCAAAAGTTCTTAATAATTGTTTCTAATTTGTTATTCTGGCATATAACATTTGTTCCTCTTTGTTCGCGTGGTAGACACAATATCCTGAATGTCATTTTTTTTTATGCTCATTATTGGCACTGAAATGGGACATCTCTCCGAAAAATTTCGTGTTTAACATCACCCGTAGTGCGCGAGGTCTTAGGACCTATTCATTGGAATAGCTTGAAAACAAACCCCGACAAACCCTGAACTTAAGAAATTTGTGTTCGCTAAGACTAAAACTAACGTTACTACTTATTGTAACATCATTTCCGAGGTAGAATTTCCTCTTGACATAAAAGAGTCTAACAGTCAAACTGCGGCTGTAATTTAAGATTCTAACACTTTTGTTTGCTTTGGCTGAACTGCGACCGCACAGTATATGTAAATAACACGCCCACGCTAATTGATCTGATAGAACCAAGCGCCCGCGGCCGTCCACCAGCAAGCCGTGTTGGCGAGCTCAATTGCTGCAAGCCGAGCAGGCTAATCTCACAGTCTGCTAAAGAGCCTCTATTTACCGCCCCAATGCATTACTCTCCGCCTGAATCCGTACCCCAGTGCAGGAACTGCCACAACTCATATTCCAGCCGTCCTGGAAATGATATCGAACTTTAAGCGCAAGGCTGGATTGGTCTATTTTCTTATTAATGATTTGTCGTAATGATTTATATTAATATTCAACTGCATTCTTCCAATGTGGAAAAGAGGTCAAGTCGTCCCGTACTGAATAATGTCAAAAAGAGTGCGCAAATCGGCCGGCCGACTCGAAAACACTGACGCTCCAAGAATTAGCGCAATAAATGCAGCCAGTAGTAACACCTTGGAGGTCGGTCGCTTTCCCCTTTTCACGCGTTTTTTTTCCTCCAAACAATGTTCGTAGAACATGTAGAACATTAACTTGAAATAATGAGACGTAAATTGGCAAACGATGAAGAATTAGGCCTATCTTTTATTTTCATAATGGGAAGCAACATCAGTTTGCAAGTTCAGGTTGGCTTTCCATCCAATATGTCATAGGAGCACGCTCACCCGACGTTGCCACGCAAGTCACGAACGTCGGTCTCTTACTCACAGCTAAAGCCGTTTCGACAGCAAACGAGCAAATATAGGTCCGAGGTTGGTGAGTTCACTCCTAATTTCGCTTTTATGAAGGGTTAATAGTTGCTTGAATTAACATTCAAGTTCATTGTACCAGGGCTGATAAGGTGCTCTGTAGATTATGTATACGGTCATATTTTATGTTCTTCTATAAATGTCCCCTTAACGTCATTTGTGGATAAAATTTGTATCATGTATCATCTACAGACAGTCTTCTTTTTTTTCTGTACTACTACTATCACTAGTCTGGCTTCTTCTTCTCTTTTTTCTTCTTCTTCTTCCGTTCTCTTCTTCTCTTCTTCGTTCTTTCTTCTTGCTTCTCTTCTTCGTTTTCTGTTCTCTTACTTCTTCATGTGCTCTTCTCAGTAGTCTCATTTTTCCTGCCTCCTAAGAAATTAAAACGTGAACCTACAATTTTCCTTTAAATTAATTTGGCAGGCAAAGGATTAAGTTGAATAATCAATGTATGAGGCATTATGTTTTCTGATTGTCCGTCCGCCTGTCTGTCTGTCTGTGCATGCGTCCATTATTGGTTCTTGTTACTGCAATAACTTAAGAATGGATGATCGGATTTTGATGTAACTACATCATGTAGGACATTGATTGTAAGTCTTGTAAAATAAGATTGTCTCATAAAAGGTGTTTATAATAAAAAGAGAACCTACAATTTATGCATCTCACTGTGCTGCAGATTAATGTGGCAGGCAAATTACTATTATCAGTGAAAGATGCGTTTTTGAAAATAAAATTAATCATTCTACTGTATTAATCAATTTTGTACGTCTTGAACTGAAGCAAGTCACATAAATGACATAAAACATTGTAGATACATTCATACCCGAGGATGAGTGCAATTTTTTTTTTTGGGGGGGGGTAGAATGTAACCACCAAACAACAGAAACGTTGAAATTATGCAAGGATGGACTAGAGATTTTTAGAAAAAAACAGGAAAATGTGAGAAAGGAAGAGGAACTCAGAAACATCTGCAGTCTGATGCAGTTACCGCTAACCTTGAAAATGTAATCAGTTAATTTAATCAGGCATACAGGCTTGAGACTTATGCAGCAGGTTCTCAACATTGAGTTTTTTTTTAAAGGTAAGAAGTAGATGACAGAACATTGGTGTTTTATTTCTGTTAGGTTACCTTTGCTGTCGGAAGGAATATTCACAAGTGGTGTCTCGCCTTCTGATAACACGTACATTCGTGTGTATGTAAGACATGCATGATGTACAGATATAGAAATATTTTTGCTAGTGATTGTAAATCATAGAATTCTTACTCTTACCGTGTCAAGAACTAGAAGGCATTTCATTACATTTTTAGGTATTGCTCTCATGCAAATTATAGATGACCAGTACAAGTTTATTTAAGTATGTGGTATTGCCAGCAGTACAGCAGACTTATAGTTGTGAATGTTAGGGGAAATCCCTATATGGGAGGAACGAAATGGTTTATTAAGACAATATTTTCTTGGGGATATGCCATACTTCAATTTATCAGGAAGGAATGCATTCTCAATTCCAAAGATGGAATTTCAGACATCTAAAAAAGAAATAAAGGTAAATCTTTCTTCCATTCATTGAGAGCTACTGACTAGATGCCAAAATAAGTCAGTGAAAATTAAATTATTTCAGAAGCTTTTAAGGTTTGTATTTGTGTTTGTATTTGTGTGTGTCTCTCTCTCTCTCGCTCTCTCCCTGTCTCTGTGTGTGTGTCTGTTTGTCATTGTATCTGTCTGTCTGACTGTCAGTGTATCTGTCTGTCTGTTAGTGTATCTGTGTTACAGTTGTGAGGTTTGTGTTTTGAATATAAATATTTTGTGTGGAAATTTAACTGTGATAGATTTTCAATAATGCAGATTTTTTATTAATTTTTTTAATGCTAGGTTGTTGGCAATTTTTGACAGCTCAGTATTTCACTTCCCATACCGAATATAACTGTATTTTGCCATTAAAATGCAATATTTAGATGTAAAATCGAAACAGACATTCACTCCAAAATAAAGGCTTCTTCTTATACATCCGTACATGAAAACAACAAGTCGGCATCAAGCCGAAGACATACAAGGAAGTATTGCCGCAGATTTTATATTGGTAAAATATATCGTCAATGTGCAGGAAACCCAAATAGTGCAGCCCTGTTAGCTGATTGTGTGAAGATAGCTTTAGCCCCGAGGAAGAGAGCCGCAGCTAAAACGTATCATGGCCGCGCTGTGTGTGAGTACCGCAGGTGCTATAAATAGCTTGACCTTTCGGGAAGATGTGCAACAGCAGATGACTGCAACAATAGTTCGGGATTAAAATTAGGGGGAATAATCAGGAGATATTAGCTATCTCTTTGTGTGTGTCTATTTTTAATCGTATTCCATCCAAAATGTTGCCCTGCACATGACCTCTAACTGGCCACTGGGTTGGTCATGCATTCGTTCTGTAATCACATGCTCAGTGAATATGAATATTTGGGCAAAATTGGTGTAGATTTCATATTGCTGCACTAATCAAATGTAATGTCTCGTTGACTTTTCATGATAATGTCCATATTTTTTCTGCTGTACGAAATGTATTTGGGGGGGGGGGTCATACAAACATTGGGGTGTTTTGATTTATAGGTATGAGCCATGGAATTATGCAATTCTATTCCATCTGTAAACATGACATATTAGGGATGATACATGTACAGACCTCATTCTCCAACAAGTGACATGACATTTGCGTGTATCATACAGCTGGCCCTTGTATTGTCTCATGAACTTTGCATGTTTGGACCATTTCTGATCTACAGTGCTTCTGCTGCAAAACAAGAGTCCTATCACTGTATTCACCATATATTTTGCATACATTTATTTCAGGGATTTTGCTTCAAGACAGGAAATTCACAAGGGTTTATTTTCATGATTTTATTTCAATTATATTCACTTTGTACAGGTATATTAGATAGTGAAAAAATTTACATTTGTTTAGTCATGAAATTCCTGAAAATAAAAATACCACAAAATATTCAGCATGTGAGACATTCAGTGTACAGTCATGTAATCTCCTGTGCCATGTCATTGAGAAATTGTAGTATCAAAGTGATGAGAAATATTTTTTTTATTTATCTTTATTTCAAAGGATCATCTAAAAAATTGTTAAATCCAACAAATGATAAATCTTGTTTATTTATTTTTATTTCATATTTTTGTACTAATAATATTACAGTGTAATTGAAGTCAGAAAAAATAAGAGCATTAACAAGTGAAATGTACTGCAGCAGAAAATAAATTAAAAAATAAATCAGCTGTAACCAAAATAAAATTAACCAGTGGTATGTCAACTGTATGTAAGTATTTTTAGAATAGATTGTATACTCTCTGGCACCTGTAATCATCTAGTGAAGATATTTTCTATATCCTTTTCCAAGAATAACAAAATATCCATGTCATACAAGCTTATTGATCATCCTTTCCCCACCTATTGCATTGACAGAAATAACTGAAATTCCCATGCAAACTTGGAATGCTACATGCTTTATTGTTTGTATGGCTGTGGTTGTCCCACAATTCATGCAAAAATGGGTTTGAAAACACAAAAGCCAGTAAAAGTTTAATGGATGCTAAAAGATGGCTAAAATGCTTTTTCATTGTATTTTATTGGTTTTTATTTCATTTCCGTAAAGGTATGCCTCGTAAAAAAGCAAAGAAAGAAAAACGGCGCTTGTGCGTGGGTGTATTTTCATCAACATTGACTGTAAGTGATTTTAATGAAATCCGATATATCGTCCTTCTCCTTTGATTGAGTAGTTTTTCTTTTATATATTTTCCATTTTGGGAGGTATGCGTATACGTTTCCTTCTTCCTCTGCAAATATTTATGTATTTACCTTCAACAATATAACTTATGCAGGTATGCAACTGAAAGTATAGATTTCAGAATTTGATTTGCACAAACTGTATGTATGAACTGGGATTAGTGGTTTACCTCACATTAAAACTAAAGTTGAAGTTATTGATCAATAAAATACAATTATATGCATGTGTACAGCATACATGTATAATTATAATTAGAATCATGTACCTTTGTGTACTCCAAACTTGATCTGACTGTCGTACATGTAGATATGTACTGATTGAAGAGCAACTGAAAAAGCCCAAGTATAGCTTTGGTCAATCAGACAATCTTTTAATCAATCTTTCACGATGTGTGGTATTGTCATGACAGACATCAGAAACAACCCAAACTGACCCCCCCCCAATTTTTTTTTCATCTGATATACATGTATTTTGGTTTTTAAGCCATCAGTAAGTTGATATTACTATGTACATTACCTATGAGAAATGTTGAACTCTACCCCCCCCCCTGACATTTCACATTTTGAGTAGTTTCTCAAAAATGGAAGAGTTTCAAAGTGAACAGTTTTGAGTGTATTGATAGATCATAATAGGTGTATCTTTAGAAGAAACAAATTCATTTTCACCATTAACCAAAACTGTACTTGGGTTTATGCATGATTCAAAAATGTGAATGAAAGTGTTCCATGAATGTAACATAATTTGCATTTCATTGGAAAGGTGATTATACTTTTGCTTCTCAATATACATTTTTGGGGGGCTGGGGGCTGCAGTGAATTGGTAAAAAGTCTAAGTGCTAATGAGGCCTTGGACTTGCTCTGTGGGGAATATACGGGCCTTCTAATGCAATTTAACTCATAATTGGAAGTAATTTGGCAGTTGTTTTAATCGGGCCAGTCATCTTACTCCCAGCAGAGTCCATATTGGTAATTTGAGAGAATTGATTTATTAAATAGATGGCCTACATTTTTTGGTGCATATGTGCACGTACATCTATTTGGTACTGTGTGTCATTCATGAGCTGCAAGCTGCACTGGTATGGGGGCACTTGGGGAAGCCCCTCCCATCCCTCCCACAAAGATGATTCAAATAAATTCTGGAACAAATTCCTGGGAATTATTATGCTGTATGTAATGTGATCAGTTTTTGAAATTAATATCAGTATTTGAATTAGTTCCTATTATAGACCATCCAAGTTTTTGCTTCAACATTAAAGTCACAAGTTAGTTCTTCATCATCTCCTCCCCTTCAAACAGATATACTCTGTGAAAATCAAAACTGAGAATCAAATGTCACACCCACTCCAAGCCAGAACAGGAATCTGAAATAGTTTTTGCCAGTCATGAAGCTGTGATAACATGCTCAATTTAATAAGGATATCACCGATTTCTCGCGTTATAGTATTGCAATGACTACAAATGCGAGGGGAACTTAATGGGCCAGATTATCTCAACTTTCAAACGGTTACCATGATTGGACATGATGACAACCCCATCATATCAGTCCCATACCACCCTAGCCATGGTGGAGGGGTACGGAGGAAGGAAGAAAAAAATGTTGACAGGCTCATCACAGATCTGTATGATAAAGGATGTGCAGTGGTATTTATTTTTAGCGGCGTATTTGCTCAGACTGTCGGAGACGTGCCTTGGCCTTACTCCCCCATTTTTACCGACACACGTGTCACGCTTCGCAGCATGTGTTGCAGCTGGGTCCCGGGGAGCGTTTACGTGACGAGCCGCCCCTGTCGCCCACCACTGTGACATCAGACCTGCCTGTTGGCCTGGATCAAGCGAGTCCGCGTATATTTTTTTATCGTGAAATACTTTGAATGATTAATAAAACTACATACACTGTATATATTCTTATAGCTCAGCTCCCATGAATAAAAGACATGTTGCCTGGGTACTATTTAGAAAAAAATAGGCTAAATATTAAAGTTTGTCTGGAAGTGCCAGCCCTACAGTGCCAAGTTACTGTTAGAACTATAATCCCAACATATCTTGGAGACCTCTACAAGATCATTAAAATTTAATATATGAATATGTATTTGGACTTCTTTGCACTGCGTTTCAGTCATTTATTACTTAAAATATAAGCACTAGATTTGTTCATCATGCAGGACTATGTATGGTCTGGTTTGTGATATGAGAATTAATGTTAATTGTAATGTATCACAAATGAAAGAACAAATTGAGACTAGTAGTGAAACTGATGCTGGACTGTCTGCTTTCTTCATCATCAGTTTATATTGAAGAAAAAACAAAAAGTTTCTCTGGTAATATCTTGTTGTTTTTTTTCATTTGTAGGCAATGAAATATATAGGCCTAGTCAATGGTACTGAAACAGCGTAGGAAATACACTGGGGCGACGGGCAATTTACGACCCCCCCCCCCCAAAAAAATAAATTAACAAAATAGCCCCCTTAAGTTAAATCACTACATAGCCCTCAATTTTCCTCATAGGGTTCAATGTATAACATACTAAAATCAATAATCTGGGCTTGAAAGTAGCCCCAGAAAATAAAATTGTATTTCCTGCCCTGTACTGAAATGTTCTCCTGTAGTTGTACTGACAAGACAGAAGCTCTCATTTTTGGAGATTTGCTCTGAATATGCCTATCACATAAAATACTAACAAAAGCCAAGTGAATCCCATTGGCTACATGTAGTGCCTGATGCATATCGCCATATCTTAAATCTGATTATTTTCACTTGTGTTACTTTATCTGTGTTATTGACACCCCTCGGGTATAAAGTAAAATGTCTCGATATGCTTGGAGAGCAAAATTCTTATATCAGCCTTTGTACCAATTTTTGCCATATCCCAGCTCATTTTCAGGTTAATTGTGACAACATAATGCAGGTAATGTTTTATCCAGTTTCGAGAAACATACTTTTATCTTCCTGGCATTTCATACTTTATCCCTCCGTACTCCCAGTAGTCCTCCAACATTTTTTTCACGTCGGTAGTCTGACACTGTTAAAACATACTCGGTAAAGACGCAAATTCCCATCATAGTCAATAAAAGCGGCACTTTTGATCCGTACACGTTTATTATGCACTTGCGTCTCTTCTTGCAAGGGTAGGTAAAGAATCTAGAGCTCTCACACCCACACACCCCTGAAAACTATCAAAGCAGGCCAGTTGTATAGTCAGTACAACAGCAGATGGAAATTTGAGACCATGGATTTTTCAATAGTCCTAAGGGATTTAAAAGAAAGAGGGTTGTAATGCTATTTTTGGAGTCACCCTGCTGCTTGCCATAATAATGTGACTGTTTGAAACATGCTGTTAACATTCCCACCCATAAAATACACATGCACAAACACACACACATACTGAGTTACTGACTCGCACACTCTTATACTTTTTTTTATAGTCATATACTTTTTTCTATCTTAACCCATTGAAAACAGGTCAATTTTGCTCTAATACACATTTCCCATACACCTCAGGATGAATATTCTTGACCAGCAAACTTGTCTCAAAAATTCATTGGGCTAATAATAAATATTTATTGGTGTTATTAATGACAAACAACCTGGCTTGTTGCAGCCAAATGTTGGGTAATAAATTTCAGTCTTCAAGGGAGTAAAGTGTAGAATATTAACCCGTTGAAGACGATTTTATTTCAATAAAACACACATTGACTATAACCTCAGCCCGAGCTATTTCATTCTTTAATAGTCTCCAATGGGTAAAGTGGATATGTTATTCAGAAAGTGTGTTCTCGAAAATATAATCAGTAATCAAATCTCAATCATTGCCACAAATCAGCAAATTAGTAGATAAAACTCTCATGCTTATTAGGTGAAATAGTAAGGAATTATTCCTCCCTCACAAAATCACACATAGATACATAAAGCAGGGCTCGACACTAGCACTTGCCCGCTTGCCAGGGGCAAGTAAATTTTGCTTCTGGGCAAGTAAAAATTTATGGAAATTGATTTTACTTGCTGATATGGGCAAGTAAAATTTTGAGCTCTAAAATCAAGAGAGTATTAAAGACTTTCAGTTTTGTTCAATTTTGTGTAAATTCCAACTACATGTATGTATAATCTTTGAAACACTTTTTCAAAAAAGACAGTCTGTAAAGTAACGCAAGTAGGCCTGAAAATTATGATTCAGGGCAAGTAAAAATTTTGTTCGGGCAAGTAAATAATTGAAAACAATAAGTTTGCTTGCCTGATCGGGCAACCAGCCAAAAGTGTTAGTGTGGAGCCTTGCATAAAGATAAAGATAGATAGATGATTCTGTTGGCAAATAATTGCATCCTGAAAGACGGAATTGAAATTGATTGACATAAAAATGAACACATTCATAATTTTAACACACAAATATAACAATAAACATGTGTACAAAACAATATGAAAATGTGAATCATAATAGCACCTTTATTATTTATGTTGCTGAAAGTAGAAGCATGTCTGGTAAGGGGAAGTTTAGTATACAAAAGCAATGGGCACATAGAAATCACATCTATAGATCAACATAGTTGTGCAGCAACTCTTCTCAAGCAAGCATTGGCAACTATATATAATATTTAATACCACTGGTAAAGGGATCTGATACGGGTGATCTACAAAATGTTATTTTAAAATTCTGTGTTTAGCTTGGCTCAACCCTTGTGCCGACAAGTGAATCAGTGTTGAAACAACAATAATAGTGGGATGCAGACTTTAAATAAACACACTATATTTCCTTTGCGGGTTGTGTTGCACTTTTGTCAAATGAGTTCAATTTGAGAACATGAATTAAAAGTCAGTATTTTGAAACTTGTGTAATTTCCACCAAATCATAAAATCCTGGTGTGGACACAAAAACAGGTGGAAAAGGAAATTTTTTGCTTTTATATTCACATATTGCATCTAATTAAGTTCTATGTAGAATGTTGCACACTGTCAATTTTATTTGAAAGTATTCATTATATCATGGCATGTGTTCTAGGCAATATATGCTTGGATATATCACACACATGAATAAAGCATTTGGTGGGCTCTTAATTGTAACAAAGTGGGGAAATGGGTATCATATCAAAACTGATCAGTCATAAATTTTCACTTTGTTAAGCACTAAATGATTTGGTTTGAAATACAATATTTTTTAGAGCTTTGTTATGAGATCATATCAAATCAAATACACTTATAAGTGTATACCTATAAGTGTATTATAGCACGAAGGAAACATTGACAACGATGCCTTTAATGCATTCATTGTAGATTTGTATTTCATAGACACTTGATCTCACATTCTTCCTACACAGTGCTAGATTCAGGAAAACCAGATAACCTGAATATGACCTAGCACACAGAATAAGCTCCTCCCCTGTTCATCTTTTACTTTTGACTTTGAAACTCAAATGGCAGATAACTTTTCCAGTTATTTATTCAGACTACAGAAACTCAGTTTATATAGGGTTCAACAAAAGTGTCAGGCTCTCTTGCAGTGATATCTGCACTTTCTCTGAATTCAAAGTTTGTTGACCTTTCAATTACGGAGTGTTTTTCATGAAAGAAAACAAAACTTTGGCAGAAGTCCTTCATGGTATGTTTCATTGTTCTCTTTTGGTCTTATGATCTTGACTACAGTTGGCAAAGTAAGATTTTGTTTCATGCCTGAAACTGTTGAGGGTTTAAGATTTCATTTTAACATGTCATCGTCTTAACAATCATCAACATCCTCCTCCTCCTCCTCTTCCTCCTCCTCATTATCATTTGTTGTTCTCACAGAAACCCGTTTTATACTGCACACCACTTTAGCCTGCTTCTGAAGCGGGGTAACTCTAGCACGGGATGAGTCGTTTTATACTGCCATTCTCAACGGTGAAAATTGTTTATCAATACGAATGTATGCTTTCATTGGTCACTGAATTTAGTCTGAGCTAAAATCGAGATACATTTTAAATCGATATTAGCTCGGACCTGATGCAGACTGGAACCACCTCCTAGAGCACACTAACTTTAGCTTGGGCTAAATATTTTTTGACCTTTTATACTGGGAGTTACCCCACTTCTGGTCCGGTCCTGAAGCGGGGTAACTCCCAGTATAAATGGGTAAGCACCAATTGGTACCAGGTTGTCTTGTCCATCAGTACATACCTGAGAATATTTTTGAAGCATGCATGAAAAACTTTGATCTTAGTATCCACATCAAGAGCAGACTTGAAGATCATCTCCAACCTCTTGGAAATTGTTATAAGATATCTAGAAATGTAAATGTTTCTAAACAATTATATCAAGTACTGTTAGGCATGATAATCAGGTGAATGTACTTTCAAGTCCAGACAGGCACACCCTAACATACACTATACTTCAGATGTAGAGTATAAATATTTGGATTATTTGATGGTAGCAGCACCGGTCATTGACAAATGCACTTATAAACAAAACTATTATGTGTGTTTATTATGAGGGTAAAAAAGTACATTCACTTCCAATAGACACATGGCTTAGTGATAAGAAAAGTCAGTATGACCCTATTTTCACCATTATGTAAATTCTTCGAAAGCAGGCTGTTACCCCTATCAATATTTATAGTTAATTTGGTTACCTCTTAACTTGCCAAAGTCGCAAATATGCATCACACACTACACACAATGTCCATAGAGCTGTAATTTCCTTGGCACATTGAGTTAAAGGGGAATGAAACCCATATTAATTTGCATTCAAAGAATACAAAACAATAAAAGGAAAGAAACGGTGAAAGTTTGAGCAAATTTGGCAGAGCCATTCCAGAGTTACGAATTTTCAAAGTTTATTAAATTGTTCTTGTGGAGGATTATTAAATTGGGAAATCTGCCATTTTGTGTGTATAGAATGTGAAGAATTCTCCATCAATTTTGTACAAACATTTTCACAAACTTTCATTTTCTCAGATGTCAGCTAAGATGGTGCCATCTTTTTCAGAAAAGCATGTAGAATAATTTTTTGCTGTTAGATAATTACCCGATGAACAAGAGAAAATGGAAATTTTGAAGAAAAGGTGATGATTTTCACAGTGCAAACTCTGAATAGTGTACTTGGTTCTATAGTAGTTTAATAATAATGAGGACTGCTTCCAAACATGTTTAAATAAAATAAATTCATCCCCAAGAATTGCTTTATAACACCGTGGTATACATGTACAGTAGGCCATTTCATGCACAGAATTTAGTGCATGTAAACCCTCCCAGTATCAATGTAGTAAACCCCCTTTAACTTTGCATACAGTATGCTACTGAGGGGATTAAAATTAGAAGCTAGTGAAGTCCTAAATGTAGATTAGAATAAAATTGTCTTTAATGAAATAAAAGTATGAAACGTCAGCTAAGAAGTTGCCTCATTTACAGATAAATAACACACTGTGTGTTTGCAAATTGCAAATGACTTGGAAATGTGAGTTTTCACAGCATCATTCAATATTTAATGATCCCTTGAATTTTAAAACTGATGAATGAATGTGAATGAGTGATAAAAATTGAATCACCAGTTAATATTTTTGGCTGCCGCCATTGACGTGATCAGTCAAGTGCAGTCCTGGAGTGTAAATACTGAAATTGGTGTAAAAAGCTTTCCAGATCCATCTCCCGAGTCGTTTTAATCCCAGACAGATATCTCAGAATCGGTCATGCCATCAGACATTGTCAAATTTTAAAGTGATTGTTATAAATAGTGACCTTCCATTATCTAGCCCTCATGCTTCCCCGACCACCCCAACCTTCCCCCACTGCCCCATTGCCCCACCCCCACCACTCCACCCCCACCATTTTCACCTTCTTGTACCTAATTGAAA
>JZLH01S0434192.1:1721-18895 GCA_001188425.1 Eucidaris tribuloides
TAGATTCTATAATAGATAATAGATTCTATAATAGATTCTATAATAGATTACAACAGTGCGGTGTCCCCAATGGATGTCCCCCCCCCCCCCAACATTTCGAAATGGATTTGCACCCGTGGGGCTAAGAAGCTTCTCCCCCATTGGCCGGGAAGATGTCAGGTTATTTGCGATTCTGACGGTTAAAATTACGAGACTAGGACCTGCTTTGTGTTTTGTGTGTTTATTGTTGTTGCCTGTTGTCCCTCAATACACGGATGATTCAGGCGAGTACATCTCCCATTTGAGTCATGTTTTATTTTACGTTAAGAATATAGATTTACCGTCAGCATGCATTTAATGTGTTTGGGATTTAATTTTAATTGATAACTGTTGTTACCAGACAGGATTCATTTTTGGTGCGTTTCATATGGTTTATAAAATAACCTAATTATATTGTTTTTATTATGATTATGATGATGACGAAGGTGATGATGATGACGATGATGATGATCCTTCAATAAACACACAATTATTTAAAAAAATGATTATGATTATTACTATTATTGCATTATTATTTTTTTTACTAATGCATGCCCCACTGCTGTTTACGAATGCCAGTTTTTTGGTCAATACATTTACACATAAATTGCTGTTTTATATGAATAAATCTCTTCTATTCCCAACTGGACAAGAAAAAAAAAACGTTAAGTAGGTTACCCAAAACAAATAATTCCCTTCTTTTTCTAGCTGCTAATACATGTGCCTAAATTTGCTCACCAATAAATTGATGGGTTACGCAAGGGAATTGTCTTGTTCCCAGTTGAAAAAAGCAAACACTAGACAATCTTTGGTACCAAGAAAGAAAAAAAAACCGCATATGTTTGGTTACCCAAAACAAATAACTTCCTTTTATGCCCAGCTGCCGATTTTTTTTTCACAATAACTTTGGGATTAATCAAGATAAACCAATCACTTCTTATCCCCCACCCTGCCCCCGTTCCACCACACACACACACACACACACAACACAAACAACAAACACCCACGCACACACAAACAAGCCCACATACACACACAAACATACGTGCCCTTTTTCTGTGCAGACAAATTTTGAATGATTACATTCTCTGATATATGATTTTCCCCAAATGAAAGGATGTATTTCGCACTACAGGACTTAAAGATATATTTCATTTGTCAATTTACATACTCTCACCAACATTCCCTCCGGCCGTGTTCTACATATAACCTTACCGAGTTAGCAGCAATTTATTTTTTAAGCAAGTAAAGCAAAAGATCCCCTTAATTGTACTACTCAGTAATCCAGTTTTTCCTTAATTTTGTTATATGTTCTCTAAAGTTTAGGTGAATTTGCGAGAAAACTGTAATCAAGTAGGTTTAGCAAGTCACGGAACATTACACTATGAGCAAATAATGCGGTCAGTGCACAACGAATATACGTTAGATTGATAAACCTAGACAAATCAATTGTATGTTTGTAGATCAATGAAGATTGTATTGAGGATTCGGAAAGACAAATGACTTACAAGAATTTCACACGTGAGACATTTATTGTCAATGCATTTAACTCAAAAGTTTAATGCCAATGAATATGCAATATGAACTGAACTGTTCCTTACGAAGATAATTTAAATTTACATACGTATACAAATAGCTTGGTGACAAAATATAACGTAACCGTAAATTTGACCAATAAGGACTTGTAACTTACAAAAATACAATGATGAAATACAATATCTTAAATTGGAAAGCAATGCATAATATAATCTAGAAAGTTTTCAAAAAAAGATACACAACTATATGAGAATTTTCTTTTAACAGGAAATGATCTCCGATGTCTCAGATTCTGTTCATGTCACGTGAAAGGCGTTTCTTTTTTTATAACTTTTCTTAGCCTCCTATAGTTCAGCGATCTTACGCCTATTAACCAAAGTTTAACCTGTTAATCCTACAAAATTGATGTTAAGAAGTTAATTGGAATCTATCAAAAAAGTGTGACGGATGAACAAATGAATAGACTCTTAAACCGAAAAACATTCGTCTGCCAAATAGTGAAATTTAATTACAAAAAAACTAACCAAACTTGTAAGACATACCCGAAAAAGTTAGTTTCCAGCTTTGAAAACAGTTGTAAGTACATTTGAAGATTCTTCTGTTGGAAGACGATTCTATAAAACTGTCGTCATAAGTACTTCAACACAGACTTTGCGAAAAGAATAATACAGTTTTGAAAAAAAGTTCTGACTTTGCCTCACTCTAACAATCTTTTGTTTGAAGACTGTTTTACTTAATTATACTCATAAATACTTCAAAATAGACTTATAGCTGCAAAAAGACATTTCCAACCAAAAAGGTCCGTTTTCATTTCTGAAAAAAAGTTCCGAGTGCACTCCCCTGTAAGATTCTTTTAATTGAACATCTTTCTATCAAATTATATTCATAAATACTTTAAAACAGACTTTCTGAAAAGAAGTTGTGAGTGCGCCTCACACTAAATTTCTTCTTTTTAAATATCATTTTTACTATACTGCAGCACAAATTAAAGATAGAAATATCTATTTCCCAAAAAGTTCGTTTTATTTCTGAAAAAAAGTTATAATGCACTTTATTCTAAGACTCCTCTGTTTCAAGACATTTCTACTCCATTAATATTCATAAAAAAACGCAGACGTATAGGTAAAAAAACTGACATGTCTGGATAAAAAGTTCTGAGTTCACATCACCAATTTATAATCATAAACAATTCACCCACATAGTTACAGGTGAAGGAAATTTTTGAAAATTAGGTCATTGACGTATGACCCCTGACCATTCAAAGATTTGGTCCAAAGTACAAGTTTTGTGTCCTGCCCTTTTGTTTCACCCTTAGTCCTTGTTTCTGTACAATTTCTCGTTTTGCTGTTTTTCCCCAATAGCCGAACAGATAAATGGACGACTAATCCGAAACATAATGCCTTTTACTGCACCATTCGAAGTAAAAGTGGCACCCGAGGTGGCACCCGAGGTGGCACAAGAGTAACACCATTTTTCCATTTAATCTAGACTTTAGCTCTTCTTCTTCCCGGAACACTGCGTTCAAGGTTTCGTTTTGGTAGACTCGTGAGCATCCAACAGTCTCCGATGTACATATTGCCTAAACGCGGGAACATGGGCCCGACACATCGTGATGGGTAGGATGGGTGGAACGCCTGCCATCAAAGAATCTGCAGTCTGATGATACAATATAGAAAGGAAATTCTAAGACTTTGATTATCGGAATGAAGCTTAAACATCAAAAATACTTCCAGGCAACTCGTAACTATAACAACAAGACTGTTGATATTCACCCCGCAGGGGGTCGCGCAATGGTACGTTTTCGACGTACTATACCCCGAAGCGGGTTACCCAAGAAAAATATTATCACTAGGGTTCCCCGCTGTTAACTGCAACTCAAATTTTCCGTTGCAGTCCCAAAATTGCGGGGAATGCAAGGAAAATAAAGCACTGCGTATCTGCATTTCGTCTGGGAACCTGCGATAATTTCTCCTTATGTCACCAGCTGTTATTTTTTTTTGTAGATTGATTTTGTCTAATCACCCGCAGTAATTGGATTCTTTGGAGATGTCATGTTTTAAGTTGTCATTTGATTCAGACATTAATAGACACCCCATGACTAATCCGCAAGGATAGTGACAAATTTCGGGGTATCTGTAGCATAAATAAATCACAGTACGCGGGACTAAGCCACCCCAGGTAAGCTTGATAAGGTCAGGCTGACCCCACTCTTGCTTGCCATTATACACCAACAAATTTGCTTCGGAATGCTGTTATAGTATGTCAATTTAATGTACAATAGAATAATAATAATATGGCGAAACAGATGAAAAGTAAACACACTTACCGATCTGAATCTGACGCCATTTGCGGGGATTTTCGGAGCCACTTCCTCGCGATCAATGTCATGTACATGTAACGTAAGGCAGCTGGCGTCACGTACGCTCGAGCTCGCGCGCAAGCGCCATGAATTTTAAACCCGCATACGTAATGTGCGTGGGAGTAACACTCCCATGTGACACTCCTTCTGATTGGCTACTGGCATAGGGGTATTAAATAAAAAAATAGTTGTCTGTTACCAGCAGCGGGGTATATATACAATTCCATAAAGAATACACATGAATATGATGATTAATAAGATATAAACAAAACTATGTAGGCCTACACAAATAAGGGGAAAAAGAAGAGAGGGTCCAAGACAGCGAGAAGGAAAAAAGAAAGGAAAAAATTGAAACATGAGCAGGATGGAAATGGAAAGAAGTCACGGAGGAGTTGTTGCCAATCATGCTCAATAAATGTTACTGGTTAACAAATTACTCCATTACTCCACAATTCAAAAGATATTGCTTGAAAGTTTCATTCCCATTTCTATTACCATTAACACCGGCACACTGTAAAATCCGTAGATGGCGATGAAGTGTTCGTTACTAAAATCATGTATTATGAAAATTTTGCTTCGAGGGCTTGATATACCACCCAAAAATAAAACAAAAACAAATTTCTCACGGCAATTTCAAAGCCCGTATCAGCGGGTAATTACCCCGTACGACAAGCGACCCTTTTCTTCAATTATAAATAGCGACCCTCTTCGATTATGAATAGCGACCCTTTTCTTCGATTATGAATAGCGACCCTTTTCTTCGATTATGAATAGAGACCCTCTTCTTCGATTATGAATAGCGATCCTTTTCTTCGATTATGTAGCATGTAATTTGTGTTTTCATGGATTTAAGTAAAGCATTTGACACTTTAGATCACAACATATTACTTTATAAATTAAAACATTTTGGTGTTAGAGGTATAGCCCTAGATTGGTTTGAAAGTTATATTTCTGAAAGGCAACAATTCACGTGTATACATTCAGTTAGTTCTCGTACACAGTATATTAATTGTGGGGTACCACAGGGCTCCATTTTAGGTCCACTTTTATTTCTTATGTACATTAATGACATTATTTATTCATCACCTTTGCTACAATATATTCTTTATGCTGATGACACCACAGTTCTTTGTTCACATCCTGATATCAACAAGCTTTTTGAAATACTTAATAATGAATTACCTAATATATCTTCATGGTTCCAGAGAAATAAATTGTCATTAAATTTGCAAAAAACATATTTTATGAATTTTAAAAGCTCTAAAGCAAGTGGTGATCATCATTGTAAAGAAAAAATAAAGATCAATGGTACTATTATTGAACAAAGGAATAATGTTAAATTTTTAGGGGTGGTGATTGATGAATTTTTGACATGGGATGACCATATATCCAAAGTTTTAACATCAATATCACGTTGCATAGGAATCATGTTTAAAGTTAAATACTATTTACCTCCAAAAGCATTGCTTACAATTTATAATTCTATTTTATTACCACATGTATCTTATTGCAATATCGTGTGGGGGTCGTTTAAGTCAAAAAATCATCAAATTCTGTTACAACAGAAGAAAGCCATACGTTTATGTGCAGGTGTTGGTTATTATGAAAATACAAATCCAATATTTAATCACTTTAAAACTTTGAAAATTGATGATATACACATTTTACAAAATGCTTTGTTTATGTACAGGTTTTATTCTCAACAGTTGCCACACACATTTACACGTATGTTTCAACTGAATTCGGTTATTCATAAGTATCCCACAAGATCTTCCACAAATTTTCATTTGTTAAATCCGGTAACTGCTCTAGCCCATAAATCTATAAGACATGCTGGTCCAGACACCTGGAACGCCATACCCCCGACAATACGAAATGCCTCATCTTTGATTAAGTTTAAATTTGCATTTAAACAGTCTATTTTGAGCAGATATTTACTATAGGTTAGTACTTTTATGCAAAATATGGTCTCGTGGGTTTCAACGCAAAACCTTTTTAATGTTGTTGGCATTCTTTGAGAATGTAATTTGCATATGAACACCTAATGGTATTCCTATCGACTTCGATGCACGACTGACACGTTACTAGCTTGTCACTGACAAGTTATCACCAGTGTAAATGTATTCATGATATGCTGGAATTTCTTTAGCCATGTTTTGTGTATATACAATACATCTTTTCTTACATGTAGTTCGTCTCACAGCCAGGGCTTTTATTCATTTATGATTATTCCTTGAGGGGCATCTTGTTCAAGCCTTATTGTGCTTATGACCAACCCCTCCCATGCAAAGTTTCAATGAACTTGTGTAATCTTTATATATTATTGTACTTCAATGAATTATTGTTGCATGGAAATAAAATCAATCAATCAATCAATTATGAATTGCAACCCTTTTCTTCGATTATGAATAGAGACCCTCTTCTTTGATTATGAATAGCGACCCTCTTCTCCTATTATAAATAGCGACCCTCTTCTCCCATTATGAATAGCGAACCTCTTCTTTGATTATGAATAGAGACCCTCTTCTTCGATTATGAATGGCGACCCTTTTCTTCGATTATGAATAGCGACCATCTTCTTCGATTATGAATAGCGACCATCTTCTTCGATTATGAATAGCGACCCAGCGACCCCTTTCTTTGATTATAAAGAGCGACTCTTTCCTTCGATTATGAATAGCGAACCTCTTCTTCGATTATGAATAGCGAACCTTTTCTTCGATTATGAATCGCGACCCTTTTTTCCTATTATGAATAGCGAACCACTTCTTTGATTATGATTAGCGACCCATTTCTTCGATTATGATAGTGAACCTCTTGTTCGATTATGACTAGCGATCCTTATGGATATTGAACTTTATGAATAGTGACCCTCCACTCCTTTTATGAATAGTGAACCTCTTGTCCGATTATGACTAGCGAGTAGCGACCCTCATTAATATTGACACTTATGAATAGCGACCGTCTTTTTGTATTATGAATAGATTGTATTATGATTAACGACCGTGATTTGGTATTATGAATAGCGACCCTTATGATTTATTATGTGTAACGACCCTTATGTCTTATTATGAATAGCGGTCCTTATAAATAACTTTATTTTATGGATAACGGTCCTTTTGACTAGCGGGCGGACCCCGCGTATACACTGCGCTGTGATGACTTCTGCTACCAGTGCTTTCAGAAGAAATAATTCAGTGGCTGTTTATTGGATAATTATGAGATTTTTGATTGAATGAATATGATTTGACCATGGACTTAGATGTTTGACTTTCAAGTGTAGAAGAAGTATTCAAATTGTAAATTTACGATGTAAAATTTCGTGGCAATACATAGAAGAATGAAGATCCTCATTAATATCATTTTTGCCTTTTTGTTCCATGAATCCCTTTCTATTTGCCTTTTCTTTGTGTGTAAAATAGGATCTAAACACATACAAAATGATAAACTACTATCAGTATAAAGACAGTGTCATAATCATGCATCATTTTCCTAAGTTAAGGGAGGATTGAATGAATGGATAATCCCCCCTTGAACAAACTATCATGTTCCATGTTAACAGATGATACCTACATACACTATTATACTCGCCGGGTACAAACGACCTCTGCATATTCATGACCTGTGAACTTTGGCCTTTGCTCAACAGACTCAAAGCTCAAACTTCATACAATGTACGTTCATACCACATTTTATTAAAACCTGTCTGACATTATTAATAATGTCATTTTTAGAGGATTTGGGATTCAATTGTATTATCATGCCAGAACTAAAAATATCATGATGATCATTTTGTTGTAATATTGATGAATAATACTCCTTATTTCTTGAATTTGATAGGAGGAAGATATTCAGCAGTAAATAACAAGGACTTGACAGATATTTTCAGATGGGTGTGGACATTTGGAATTGCAAAACTGCTGTTTTGGGGATTTTTTTTTTTTATTCAAATCAATTTTAATTTCCTTATTCTAAAAGACCGAACAAATTGGTGAAAGCATGCTCTCAGCTTGGGAAAATATGTCTGCATTGTAAAGTGAATGAAATGAAGTGATCACTGCAATGATAACTGAAAAAAGGTGTACAATCTGTCTAATTCAGTTTAATGGTTTGAAGCAATAGGGCAAATGGAATGTCTTGATTCTCCAGAAATTAAGTTCCTGTCCTGAAATCTAACCAAATTTATAGAGACTGACCTGCTTTCAGAGCGGTACTCAAGAGCTTCTGTAGCTCCCAGGCATCAATTTCCTCATCCTAGTAATGATCAAACAAGAAAATACACAAATATGTGAACACACAAATGCTAAGATAACTGAAAATGATTATGGTAAGGGTACATTCTACTATCCACGGAAAACAGGTTTTCTGCTACTTCGACGACTACTACTACTACTGCTACTGCTACTACTACTACTACTACTACTACTACTGCTACTACTACTACTGCTGCTACTACTTCTACTACTACTACTACTACTACTAATATTACTACTACTAGTGCTACAAAAATAACAACCCCAAATTATAGAGTCAATTGAAAAGAAAGCAAAACGTCTCTTTACAAACGACAGGCTGGAAGGAAAAGTTGTTTCATACATCTCTGAATGTCATTTTTTAATAGTTCATTATGTTAACAGATTTGGGGTTTCCGATCGAAAAGGACAGATCTTGACTTTTAAAACCACAGGGTTACATTGACCACAGTTTAAAAAAATTGTGGGCTACATAATCCTCTATGCTCTAAGTGTCTTTGATAAAGTCTAAAATGAAGCTCTGAAAAAAATTGTATTTTAAAATCATGATTTATTGCTTTAAAGAAGTGAAAATCTACAAGCTCTCAATTTGACCGGATTCACCTGCCCATTTCCTCTCATAGCCTTAACTGTGTGCAGATCTATGCTACTTTATCCTCCACCGGAGTGCAAATTGTTTATTCATACATATTATGCCAGTGACAGCATAACTTTCCAAACTTTTGTATTCTGGGGTGTTCATTTGTCCATTTGAACATTACTATGTAGCTCATATGACAGTTTGACAATTTTTTAAAAATAAAGTTCCACAATGTTAGCCTGTGGCTTTAAGAGTAATGTGAAAGACAGATTTAAACCTAAAATTAAAGGGGAAACCTTATGGCCCCACTTTTAAGGGACTTTGACAAATCATCCAATGTACTTACCGCTCCAGCGAGATTATCAAAGAATTCTTTGAATTTAGCGTTCAAGGCTGCATCTTCTTCAGTCGTCCGTGGCTGTTGGGATGACAAGCCAAAATTTGTTTTAAAAAAAAGTTAATAAAAATACTATCGACTGAACGGCAGTGGATGGCATATCTATACGTATCTGTGCACAAAACAGGATGGACAGAATGCAAGTAAAAAAAATGGGGGGGATACTAAAAAGTGTTTAAAATGTTTCGTACTGTCCATGACGCTTTTAAAGGTGCATGGTATTTTTTCTTCATTGCCTGATTAAAGCTAGCAGTTGCAGACAAATACTTCAACGTTTGCTTCATCTGGTTCGAGTTTACTTTCTTAATCATGAGTAGTAAAAGGTGTGTGATTGAACATACAAGAGTAATTATGACAAAGATAAACACCATTTAGTAAAAAAAAAAGGGGGGCAAAATGTACAACGTGCAGTTGCAAAAAGGATGCAACTCTCTCTACCATACAGAGTTATCAATTGGAAATGGTAAATCTGACCATCTCACAACAAATTTTAAAAGAAAATGGACAAAACTGAGGACAAAATCGTTTATATGCATGTTCGTATCAGATTTATGTTTGTTCAGCCATGATGCAAAATCATTACTCGAAATAAATCAAAGGTGACAATTTTCAGAAATATTACATTCAGAACCGTTTATATTTATTTTCTATCATAAAGATATTCCTAAGACCAAGATTAGCATGAAGACTTTTCATAATTACTGTTATCAGATTATTCGTGTGAGAAGAATATTATGTTATTACGTATTCTTTATACATCATGCATTACTCAACTTCTACTTAAATTCTACTTACTTCTACTATAAACTCTTTTTCTGTCACTTAAGTATTAGTCATTTAGTTTTAAAGATTTATGATGCTAGTCTAATGTACACATCATTTCATAACGTAGTCCTACAATTAAAAAATAAGTCATGTTTTCAATGTACGTCCAAATTTTTGATTGACATTGCATGAAAAGTTGCTTGATATTGCTCATATAAAAATACAATAATTATTTTAGTACCTAAAAAACAAAGATTCTTAGCAAAGATGAATGCGAGAAAATGTCAATGTATAAAATGTTAGTAATTCTGCAAATTGAAAGGATGAAGTACATTTGGGGATGAATATAGTGTGAAATTTTGTAAAATAATGTATGGGGATAAGGTAAGCAAACAATTGAAAAGGGAATACTCCAATTTCTGTCGTCTCATTTTTTTTAATTTAAATTTGCACTTGCTGAATTTGGATGAAGACAGGAGGGAAGGAAATTGGATGATTATGGATAACTACTCTTCATGTCAAACATCATGGCCCACTCTAGCCTACTATATTACTGAAAGGTTGACTCCAGGCCGGTGGGTAGGAGGAGTACGGCTGGGCATATGGCTGGGCATATTGTTGGAAATAATCTGGCTGTAAATAAAGAGGATTTTATCCTAGGTTTGTTAGAAGGAAAGCTGTCCAGATCAATTTTAACATGTACTGAATACTTTAAATTTGCAAATAACTTTTTTTCTTGGGGGGGGTGTGAAATAAGCAATTATTGCGCAAAAATCATAGACAATTGAAAGAGTTTACAGAAAGCTACAAGCAAAAAAAAAAGAACAAAGAAAAAACACAAGGAAGGGACACATTATAACATTGAAAATTGCAATATTTAGGAACAAATCCTACACTACCATGCTTTGTGTATAAAATATTTGATGTATTATAAATGCACATTTTACAATTTGAAAACATGTATTTCATTCAGTAAGGAACAGCCAAACTAACGGGAAGACAATAACTTTTACTAACTGAACACATTATACCAAAAAATAAACAATGGAATGTATGTAGAAATGTATTCATCTTTTCTATATGATTCTGTAATAATTAGAAAAAAAACTACCATAGCAATGCCACAGTAAGGTGTGCGCAATAAACAAAAGAGAAAATAACTGGAATGTATATTTGAGGAAAGAGACAAATATTAAAATTCTTAAGAAAACATACAATTAAGGTAAATGACAGTTTGGTGGTAGTCCTCAAGTTGGGGCTGAAGCTACTCTAGAATCAAGTAAACTATCCAAGGATTCTCCTGTGAAAATCTTATAGTCAAACGTTGACTCATTGCAAAATACCAAATGTCAATATCCCTCGTGGTAGGCAAACCTGTTGGGTGGCTCTCTGTGGGTTCTATTTTTATCGTGCCCCGATAAAATTAAAATGCTGCTATGTTCGTGCTTGATTCTCTTTAAGTAAACAAATTAGAGAAAAATCCTTCCAGCTGGGAGATACATTCCAGCTGGTGTATAGTTGGTATATATTTCAACTGTTGGTTCTTGAGGCATTTTCAAGTGTTCCCAATCATGTCACTAATCTTTAATCATATAATACTTTGTATTATGTGGACATATTGTGCAGTATAATATGATATAACTAAACTATTATTGAAAAAAGGTCATTTCGTGATAAATTATTATCATTATTATTGCTTTCTCATCATTTCGGATGACAAGGACCAGAAAAGCGAACTTAATCACTGTTACCCTCAGGCATCCAGTCCCGGGTAGTTTTTTGCAAATGGATAAGTGAACACAACACCGGGTTTTCACCCTTCTCTTTTCGATGAAGTGCGTGGGTTCTTTTACGTGCTGGGGTGTTTCTGTCTCAAAACGGGACCTCCGGCTTTACGTCCTCTCCGAGGGACGAGGTAATGGGGATGAAGTGCCTTACCCAAGGACACAACCGCCATGGCCCGGCGCGGATTCGAACCACGGACCTCTAGGTCGAGAAACCAAAGCCTTATCCATTGAACCATGACGCCTCCCATAAAAATGGAAGAGAATGAAGAGAAAAATAAACTCCGAGTCTGATGGTTATGTGTGTTAATATTTCAAAATATTGGCACACTATGTTATATGTTTTTTTAGACATAGTTGTAAGAATGACTCACAAATTTAAAAAGGGTACAACAATGTACAATATATATTGGATCAAGAAAGTTATTAGATATATAAATATGATGTATATAATAACAATTGCATCGAATTGAAATGATGTAATTTCTATTGCAATGCCGACAAAATAACAGATTTCAGAGCACGTACATGGAATTAAGTTTTCACACAAACAAAACACGGGGAAGAAGGATTGTCAGGTGTACGGCACCTCATTTGTTTCACGTTTCATCAGATCTTGGTGATCTTAATGTTGTATTGTTTTAATTTACTCTAAATAAAAAAAATAAGCAACATGCTTCTTGTTAACATCGAATTATCTAAATACAGTTTCAGAGCATGTCACACTAACAAAAAAATGCTGGTTGCCAATCAACCAATCAGATAACTGTATTCGCATTTTCTTTTGTGTTGAACCGCACATAGAATTCCCGGGAGAGATTGAGGCATGTGGGGCGATTGGGGCGGAGGTGCGGCAAAAGTTTGATAGACCTTTACGGAATGGTGCAACATTTGGGTTCGGGGAGGGGTATAAAGGAAGTAAAAGTGAGAAATTTAAAACGATGCTGGTCAAAACAACAAATATCATATACATTTTCCTCGAAAAAAGTATGTATGATACACGTGATTTTGAAGTGTAGCCATCGCATTACATTCTTAACATTATGTGTGGCATTATCTATGATGAAAAATATTTGTCACGATTAAAACAAGAAAACTGAACGGAACAAACGGCATTTGAAAGATAAAATTTTGATCTTTCGTTGACTTAAGCACGTGTCACAACAGTATTTCTAATTGTCAAAGAGGGCACGTTTCACTCGCAAAACTTTTGAGACGTGCTGCAGTATTAAACATGTGTTTAATGTGGAATTTGTGTGAATTCATTAAAGGCTACAGATGAGAAAATGTCTAGAGATGAACTGATAAGATAATGCAACATTGGTACAGATTAAATATTAACTTACCCTTTCAGGGACCTCAACCCTGGATGATGGTTCATCACTGGGCCTGTGAAGTGAAAAGACAGAGGGTCAACACTTTTCATCACTTATACCAGAGAGTTATCAGCATCCAATGACATTTCTTGATAAATGAACAGTATGCTCGGCGTGGTAATGAACAAAATCACTTGCGAAGATAATTATCAATAAAAATGGTGTGTGTATGTATGTATGTATGTATGTATGTATGTATGTATGTATGTATGTGTTTATGTGTGTGTGTATGTGTGTGTGTGTGTGTGTGTGTGTGTGTGTGTGTGTGTGTGTGTGTGTGTGTGTGTGTGTGTGTGTGTGTGTGTCTGTGTGTGCATGTGCGTGTGTTTATGTGTCTCTGTTCTTTTTTTTTACTTCATGCATACCGGGTTTTTTTGCTACGTGATCAACTACATGCACTATAATTATAATCGGCCAAATCTCTGAATATCGGCTCATTGCAAATCAGTCATAATCATGAGTCGATATATTTTTTGATATGCACTCCGTTCAAAAAATCCCGTAAATAATACGTAGTTTGGATGATTTTTTTTTATACCAGAGAGTTATCAGCATCCAATGACATTTCTTGATAAGTGAAAAGTATGCTCGGAGTGGTAACGAACAAGATCACTTGCGAAGATAATTATCAATAAAATGGTGTATGTGTGTATGTATGTATGTATGTATGTATGTATGTATGTATGTATGTGTGTATGTGTTGTGTGTGTGTGTGTGTAGTGTGTGTGTGTTAGTGTGTGTGTGTGTGTGTGTGTGTGTGTGTGTGTGCGTTTATATACCTGCCAACCCTACATCTTAAGAAATAGGGACATACTGGTTTGAAAATTTGAATAATAGGGACATTCTTAAATATCCTATACATTTCTACAGACAAAAATTCTCAAAAATCGGGACACAACCCAAATTATGAGTAAAAAGTGTGTTTTCTTTTGCCAAAAATAGGTACAGTCCCTACAAGATAGGGACAGTTGGCAGGTCTGCGTTTATGTGTCCCTGTTTCTTTTTTTTATTCCATGCATACCGGTTTTCTTCGTGATCAACTACATGTACTATAATTATAATCGGCCAAATCTCTGAATATCGGCTCATTGCAAATCAGTCATAATTATGAGTCAATGTAATTTTTGATATACACTCCGTTCAAAAAACCCCGTAAATAATACGTGGTTTGGATGATTTTTTACATACGTCTCTGCCTATCATGGTTAAATGGAACTGCCACAATGGTATAACAATCCCCCTAAAAAATCCTCGTCTAATGTAGGGCTATAAGACGTGATGTGAGGAGAAAAGTACAGAAAAAAATAATAAATGAGCGCTAATACACATGGAATTTTGACAGTTAAGAGAAATTGAAAACTAATTGCTACAACATAGTGTACACACTACTGTTGTCGAACTATTTAGGTGTTAATAAACATTCACATTTACAAATGATCATTATGGAAAAAGTCGATAAAAGGGGAAACGTGATTATCAAGTATATAGAGATTACAAAATCTGCTTATCTATTGAAGGCGAAGAAAAAAAATGCAATAATGAAGATATACTCAATGCAAGGACTGAGATTTATGAACTATGTACTCAATGCAAGGACTGAGCTTTATGAATTATATTAAGCTGTAATAGACAGTAACAATCACAAATGATTATGTCAAATATGATTATGAAATACATAAACAACACAATCTTCATTAATTTAAGAAAGGGTTAAAAATGATGTTAGCAAGATAATGATAATAATAATAATACTAACAGTTATTATTATTATTATTATTACTATCATAATAATAATAATTTTATAGTAATAATAATAATAATAACTGTTGTTATTATTATTTTTATTATTATTATTATTATAATGATAATGATAATGATAATACTAATACTACTACTACTAATAATAATAATAATTATTATTATTATTATTATTATAATTATTATAATTATTATTATTGTTCTTATTATTTTTTTATAATTGTAGGTTTTATTGAATTATATGCAATCAAAATATATACAAGTAATCAACAATGATTGGAAAAGTAAAATGGGGGAAAAAGTTTATATTACATCGAAATACATGTTACAAAAAAAAAAAAAAAAGGTACCAAAGCCACCGAGTACGTTAACCAATTGTGTAAAGGGGGCAGAGAAAATTCTTCCCCGGCGAAGGCCACCAAAATCAGGGCACACTATAACTCCAAACACCATATCACAATGGTTTGCTGCTTCATACCGCGATGCTCAATCCACCACCTTCAAAACATGTACATGTACCAGAAAAAAAAACAATAACAAAACAAAAACCTCCTCACATCACCACACACTCCTGACCTCAGTGACCTCGCCCTGGGCGAGAAAAGATTAAAATAATGTTTGTGTAAACAATTGAATTTAATATACCATAGGCTTATGCACATATCATCAAAATGTGTACTGTTACCAGTATCTCAGTGGCTCTGTACCATATTGAATTCAAAATAGAAAATGACAAGAAAAATTCTTTAAACAGAATGAACTTGTGGCTCCAACAATAAACTGCACTGACATACACGTAACTATAATAATTACATTATCAGTGGGGATTCCAAGGGGGGAAAAAAGGACTCATATTTGTCAAAACTCAAATCTCAATTTTTTTAAAATGTAGAATAATAATAATAATAATAATAATAATTATTATTATTATTATTATTATTATTATTATTATTATTATTATTATTATTATTATTATTATTATTATTATTATTATTATTATTATTATTATTATTATTATTATTTTATTTTTTATTTATTTTTATTTTTTTATTATTATTAGTAGTAGTAGTAGTATTTTCATTATTATCATTATTGTAATAATAATAATACCACTGAAGGCAATCCTATAAATGTCCACCAGTAGTCTGACCAAATATACAGCACGGACTTCTTACCTTGAGCTAGCTGGCTTCTCACTGGTAAATACGAAGGATGAATTCTCCCGTCTGGTTGGGGTCAAAGGTCGACGGGACGATACAGTACTGGCCAGGTGACAGCTTGTAGCGTCCGGTTACCTCTCTGGTGTTGATGAATGTCGGAGATCGAGCCGAGGAGGCGTGGTATAGGAAGAAATCCTTAGGCAAGGGACTTCCGTCATAGGTTTCATCGGCCTGCATGTGAGAAAAAAAAAGTACACAAAGTACTAATCATATGCATCGTCAAACAAAGTCAGAAGTTTAATAACTTTTGTATACAGTAACAATAACCATGATATTGACACAATGATGTTACAACTTGTTTGGCTCATACACTCAATCTGAAACTGTGATTGTTGTAACATGCCATAGCTAAATAGGTAAATGGTAATACTGTTAAATAATGTTCCCAGTCTGACTACATTTTTACCCCACACTTAAAATCCGGGGGGGGGGGCGCACTAGTATATGCGCGTGTAAAATGGACCCTAAACAAGTAATTATCCGTCGATCTCAGAATACCCTAAAGCAAGTATTCAAGTTTAAAATGATACCATTTTAAAGTCAACCTTCTGAAAAAGTATACCCTTTTTCTTGATTTTGGCGATTTTGATACCCTTTTCACTGTACGCGCGTACATCAACCGCCCGTAAAAAAACAACCATTTTTACGCAATTTTCACATTTCAAATTTTGAAATATATGGTTGGGCCTATATGTTTCGAAAATCTTCCAGTGTACTAGAACAGAGTTGACAGAAATATAAGGAAAGTATAACAGTTTCAGAGTACCAGTAAGTCCTAAATACTGATAAATTACATCGGCGTCAAATTGTGAATTATATGGTTTATTTCAGTTAACAAGCTGACATGTGTTACCCGTTTTTGATTACAGAAAGGAATATTGGCTAATTTATTACACACACAGTGAATTCATGGTTTCATTGACAAACTTGTACAATTTATCACTTTCTTGACTGTACACACTAAGAAATAACGGTGCGCACAAGGTGCAACTTTGCGGAAATAGGTGCAGAGCTATTTCCGCCGCGGTATTCGAGCAAATATGCATCTTTCACAGTTAGCGATCGCCCAAATGCATGGGCGTGTGCAAGTTTGCACTTTTTAAATTTCATGCATACCTTTTAAACAAA
>JZLH01S0434192.1:18920-30704 GCA_001188425.1 Eucidaris tribuloides
TTCTTGACTGTACACACTAAGAAATAAAGGTGCGCACAAGGTGCAACTTTGCGGAAATAGGTGCGGAGCTATTTCCGCCGCGGTATTCGAGCAAATTTGCATCTTTCACAGTTAGCGATCGCCCAAATGCGTGGGCGTGTGCAAGTTTGCACTTTTTAAATTTCATGCATACCTTTTAAACAAAGGATGTTCTTGACAACCTGAAATTTCGTCCGAGCTTGTTCACATATCAACAAGTAATATATGCAAACTGGAATCCAGCTATTGAAGTTTATTCTAAAATAACAGGTGAATGGAATATCAGGTCTCTACGTTCCCCGGAATGAAACAATGAAACATCCATAAAATTACGAAAACGGCCAATAGGTTCAAGTTTGCACCTTAAGCGTCTGCCTCACGTCCAAATCGTCACGGGTTCGAACCCCAGTCGGGTCATACCTAACGACTATTTTATGGTGCCCTCATGAACATTTTACGTGCAAATCTGAAAGGTGCAACTTTGCACTTTTCTGAAAGGTGCAAAGATGCACCTTTAAAGGTGCTCCCAGTGTGGTCTGCACCTCGTAAGGTGCAAAGTTGAACTTATTTTTCGTAGTGTGTATGGAGTACAAAATTCAGTTGATTTAAGATATGTGAGAAATGAACTGAAATTTTTATAATACATTAGTGTAGAATACAACACATCAATTTTTCTACAGTGATAACAGTATTCTGCTTTTCTTTGAGCAATAGACCAATTCACAAATGTATGCAAATTTATGGATGTTTCTTCCTTGGGGTCCTAGAAACAAGCTATTCCGCAAACCTGTTTATAATGAATACATTTCAAAACCTGGAATCAACATTGCATACATTATTGTTGCTATGTCGGGCAAGCAATACGGCAAGTCTTCACGGTTGTTAGGGACAACCATTGTTAAAAAGTTATACATAAAATTTTGAATACATTGTAACTGGTCTATCTTCTCTCTATGTAGTACATTATAGAATGTCAAATCAAATTAAAATTGACAATTAACGATACGTTTGAACTAATACCATCCAGAACCCCTTGACAAGGCGAATTGTTCCAGGAACCAATATTTGCAATTTACAATTGAATGAATCTTTTCCATTAGTCCACGATTAAGATAGATTAATCATTTCTTCCCGCAAATTTTCACTGATAAATCATTCGTCATTAACAGGCAGTGCATTTTTTTACAATGATTTAACATCAAATGAGCTGAACATTATTTTTTGCAGCATTCAGAAGAAGAACGTAGCATCATTGTTTCTCTTTTTATTCAGGTATTACCATTTCGAAGAACTTTCAAAAGCATAATATTCCATAAATAAATAAATTCAGATAAACTAACATAATCAATATTTCACGTAAGACATAATAGATCCACACCCGGACGACTGGTACAACATTTATCAAGATGACAGCTGTCATCATCTTAGTAAAATGTGGTCATGACTTTTTCTTTCAAATGTTAAAAATTCTTTATTAAGTAAAATTTTAGTATTTTTCAAATCAATGTGTGTGGGGAGGCGGGTGGCGGATATGTTCCAGTACTCCAGGAATTTCTGTAACCATCTTTTTAAGAGTAGACTATGCAAAATAAATAAATCTGAATATCGTAATATGTCATTGACCTTAAAGAACTCCGGTCTACCGAGAAGATCCAAGAGGGAGCTGCCTGAATAAAAGTCATGGATCGGAATTCTTCGTAACAATCCGTCCATTTGTGCGTGCTCTTGGAGATGATGTCTGTTGTATGTAATGGAGTGTGACGGAATTGTGTGCTGTCGATTTGTCCAGTCAGGCCCGCTAACACACTATCCTTTACTCTAGAAAACCCCTAAAAATATTTCCTTTCTACAATCTTTTCCTGTTTTGACAATTGCGCTTTTGAATCATTTGTATCAAAATGACCCCTTATAATGAGCACCTCTTTTTGTTTCCATAATTGTTCTTTTTAAGATAAAAAAAATTGTCAATTTTCCACCTATGATAAGCCTCACATGGACTTTGGCCTTTTTCACATTTTAGAGGCACCCGTTCTAATTTCATTGCTACCGCCTTTTGTTAAGGCCTCAGTCACATTTGACTGCTGACACCTGTACGATAATCTAGCTACGAATATCGCACAGTATTTGGGGCATCGCAGATGGCTACGGTCTACGTCGTTGTGTTCACTTGATAATACGAGCATCGTTGCGATTGTCTGTACGGACCCTGATTTCGAGCAGGTGCAGAGACTGTACAGATATCGTACATCTATCGTACAGAGATCGTGCGATATCATTGCAGTTGCCCTGCAATCTCCTTAGCCTCTTCACAGATATCGCACGATCACTTTCACGGAACCCTGCGATAGCTGACGAGGTATCGACGATGACCCCATAGGTTACAACCTTCGACAATTTTTTTGCCCTCCCCTAAATAGCCTTGGTCACATTTGGCTTACGATAACTTTACGGAGCCCTTAACTCATCGTATCTTCCATATCGTAACGGAAAAATCTCGAGCGGTGACATACTTTGACTGTAACCGATTTCGGCACGATTTCACGGGCTCCCCACGGGAATCGTAGCCTCTACGATTTTGTTTAGCGTGAAAGTTTGACAAATTTTTAAAATCGTAAGCCCGTAGCCCGTAAACTTATCGTAGATTATTATTATTATTATTATTTATTCGGCAAATCAAAATATACATCAAACATATACAACAATATAAGCAGTAGATGGCATCGTACGATCGACGCAGGACATCGCACCGAGGCTTTGCGCTGATCGTGCAGTCATTGTACGATATCGGCTATTGTAGTGGGTACTCGAACACTAAAAATGACACAATGGCGTGACATTCTTTGTGAACCCCCCTGCAGGATATCGTACGATTTCCTTACGATATCATACAATCCCTGTACGAAATCGAACGATCTGTGAAGAGGCCAAGGAGACTACAGGGCTATCGCGCGATCTCTGTACGAAAACTGTACGATCTTCGTACAGCCTCAGCACTGGCCCGATCTCAAAAGGCCTGTACAAGAAATTGCACGACGCTCGTACATACGTCGTAGCCCGTCGCCATCTGCGATGCCCGCAAAATCGTACGATAAATCGTGGATGAAGTTATCGTACCGTGTACGCAGTCAACTGTGACCCGATGCTTTTCCGATATCGTACGATGAATGTACAATCAGCGCACAGCCTTGGTGCGATGTCCCTGCGTCGATCGTACAATATCATCTACGATAAGTCTACGGGCTACGGGCTTACGATTTTTAAAAATTTGTCAAATTTCACACCTAACAGAAATCGTAGAGGCTGCGATTCCCGTGAGGAGCCCGTGAAATCGTGCGAAATCGTACAGTCACCGTAGGGAGATAGTACGAAATGGAAGATACGATGAGTTTACGGGCTCAGTGAGGTCATCTTAGACCAAATGTGACCTAGGCGTAAGTGATACTGGTTCTTAAAATCCCCCTTTTCCTCTTTAATTCGTGCCCCGAATTTAAAACGACTTAGAGCAACTCACTTTAATTTCTTAGGCTCGCCCGCTACGTTCAATCGCATTATTATATTTGAAAGACTTTTCAGTCTCTGAATCTGAGACATTTCAGAAACATTTTATACTTTAGTAAGATGTTATTGGACATCATGCAGTCTCACGTGTTTTAAAATTTTTTTCACTCGCTTCGCTCGCTCGCACATTGATATAGGCCATGAAAAACCAACTGCAAAATTTAGTGCTATGGTATTTACTGCTTTATATTACAGCAAAAGTTCAAGGAACACATTACATGGAAGGTCTAAAATGAAATCACAATAAAAGCTATATGCCAATGTTTAGAGATGGAGGTATATTTTGCACGTTGTAGGTGTCCCCTTTTCAAGAAATAGCCCTTGATTTGGGATTGTCGCCAAAAATTTGGACATTTCATCGCTCATCCCAACCCCCCCCCCCCCCCGCTCCTCGGACCGGATTACCGCCCATGCATGAAATACACAACATTTTTAATGAATGAAAGGTTTGCAGAGAGATAATACAGAGATGAACAGCAAATTTATTCTGCATCTTAAATTCTCTCCGCAAACCTTTCATTTATTAATACAATTCGTTCCTACTGGGGGCTTATTAAATATTAATGAGCTTAGACGTAAGGAATGATTCTCGGGTATTTGTAACCAAGTAAAACGTGGCATTGCCGTTACCCAGCATACTGAGCATAGTCTGGTGGTTGTGCCGCTGACCGGATATCAGTAGGTTACAGGTTCGAATCCTGTTGGGTCACTTTTTTCTGAGTCATTACAAAAATATCAGATCAAGCATTGATCTTATTTATCATTATCTTCGAATATACAGAGATGAACAGCAAATCTTATTTGCAACTAATTTTTTGTTTGACCTTTTACTCTGTTGGTTTCTGTAGAAACAAATCCCTATCAGTTAAAAACTCGCCTGATACATCTTGAAGCACAGTACCTCTTCTAATTCCCCTTTTTTATTTTCTAAAGCGCATGGGATTATGCCCATAATGTGTATCATGCGCTTTATAACCTGTAGTTTATATTATTATTTTTTACTAACTTAAACTTCTCACTTAAATCATCACTCGAATGTCTGACGAATATAGCCACTATAGATAAGTTCATCACTCCGGACCTGTTGACTTTTAACCCCCCTTGCTCACTTGGCAGAACGATGTTGGCCATTACCAAGCCATCCTGCCCAGTAACATCAATTCAAACCTCCTGGCCAGTTATCTCTGAAATATGCCATTTAATGCAGAAATCGATTGACCCTTTGACCTTGACCTGTGGGCGAGAATTGCCTTCTTTAAAATCTTAAAAATAGTTCACTTGGTATATTCGTAATGCATCGGCCCGCATGGGCAGCGTAAATGCAAAATTGACCTCATGCGTTCTCTGATATCGTGATAACGAGATTATGGTGGAGCGATGGATTGACGGACAGACGGACGATCACCCGAAAACATAGATGCTTCCCGGCCTTTCGGGGTGGCGAGGCATTGAAAAATGTACTGTAGTGTGTAGGACTTATCGAATGAAGTAGCTTCTAGTTTTCCAAGCACCTGTTTTCTAATTTCAACGCGTGTTTGGCATTCTGTATTTTTGAAGTAACTTTATTTCCATTTTCTTATTTGAAAGCAATTCGACAAAAAAAAGCTTATTCTGAAAAGCTGCAATTCTACAGAATTGTGATTCTGTAATGTCTGGTGTTGTTCTGGGCAATTCCATGCATTTTCTGCATATCAGGCAACTTGGGGTCTATGGGAATTCTTAGAGATTTATGGCAAGGATTATTCATGATTACGTTTGCTAGATGGCAGAATCCTATGTCAAAGTTTTGTTGCCCAACTTTCTTCTGGGCACGTCGGTGTTTCTGCGTCAGTGCCACAACGAAACGGACATTCATCGTCCTCCTCAGCATCAGCTTGCTCCTCGTCCCTTCTCTGAGGACCAGTTGAGAACTTGTGGGTGACGGTGGAATGTTATCTACAGAAAATGAGAGTTTATAGATAATGCGACAATACTTCTTGGTCCGTTGCAGAACATGGGCACTTAGCGGCCGGGCAGGTAACTTTCAAAAGTTACCTCGCCCAATTTCAACACAGGTTGTTTGTTTTTCGATAAATACATACTTCCGTCGCTGAACAATCGCAGTAGGGAGCTTTCGATTCACGACGTAAGCAAAGAGTACGCGGAGTAATACATTTTCACCGAACCATGACCGTTCATCGCGCACAATTACCGGTCCTTGTTTTTAAGCGCTTCGATTTGACGACGGGGGACGTACGCGGAATTAGTGATATGAAGTGCCAAATAAAGCCTTGCAGCAATTATGACTCATACGAAGTCATCAAGCGATGTGAATATTAAACATGACATCTTGACATATGATAGAGAAAGAAGCGGAAAAGCAAGGATGCTTGAAGAGACAGGAAAGACAGATCAGACAGGAGAGAAAGAGAATAAACAGATGGAAAGTAAGAAAAAAGAAAGATATTTAGGAGAAGGAGGAAGAGAGACAGATAAAAGAAAGAATGAAGACAGAAGGGAAGAAAGAAAGGTAAAGTAAAGTGGAAAGAAAGACAAGAAAGACAAAAGATGAAGGAAAGGAAAAGGACAGACGAGAAAGGAAAGTCAGATAAAAAAGAAAGATAGTATTAAGAACAAGACAGAGATAATACAGAAGTTAGCGAAGATAGAATTGAAGAGGAAGGACAGAGAGCCAAAGAAAGACAGATAGAAAGAAATGAGAAACAAACAGAAACAAAGGAAAGACAGACAGATAGAAAGAATGCAATGAAAGACAGATAGTAAGAAAGAAAGATAGAAAGAAAGGAAAGACAGATAGAAAGAAAGGAAGGACAGAGAGCCAAAGACAGACGGATAGAAAGAATGCAATGAAAGACAGATAGTAAGAAATAAAGATAGATAGAAAGAAAGGAAAGACAGATAGAAAGAAAGGAGGGACAGAGAGCCAAAGACAGACAGATAGAAAGAAATAAAGAAAAAAAATCAAAGGAAAGACAGACAGAAAGAATGCAAGGAAAGACAGATAGTAAGAAATAAAGATAGATAGAAAGAAAGGAAAGACAGATAGAAAGAAAGGAAGGACAGAGAGCCAAAGAAAGACAGATAAAAAGAAATAAAGAAAAAAACATACAAAGGAAAGACAGAAAGAAAGAATGGAAGGATCGAAGGACAGGTAGAAAGAAAGAAAGAAAGAAAGAAAGAAAGAAAAGACTGATAGAAATAAAAAAGGAAGACAGGTAAAATGAAAGAGGAAATGAAGAGAAACGAAACTGACTGTATGATGCTGCTCTAAATACGCAATACACGTGTATACGTCTCTACCGTTGTCTTTACAGAACGAACGCTAATTTGCCCGAATACGGTTGTCTTCTAGCAGGGGACGGTACGTTTTGCGGCTTCGCGCATGCGCAGATCGATTGCACACTCGAACCCGCCGTCCTCTTTGCTTACCGTCGCGAATCGAAAGCTCCCTAGTATCTGAGTCTGACGCTTATAATGACGCATCAGTCATACATGTATTTAGAAATATATATAAAAGTATTAAACTATTAGGCAAGGTCCACCCTGATGTCAAGTTGGTTTAAATAAAAGCAGAACAATGAGAGAAACATATTAATGAATCTTTGGCGAAAATCCACCAAAGAATAACAGAGTTATGAAGTTTAAAAGTTTTAATTTTGTGACGTCACATGCGAGCAGCTCCCCATATGTTATGTAATATAAATTCTATAAATTTCCATTTTTTTTAATGGTTCATGATTATTAAATGGGATTTTTTTCTCATAAAAGCCCGTATAAAATAATGTTTCTGATAATAAATTGAATGCACAGGTAAAATCATTTTCGAATTTCTGAGAAAACGGCACTTTAATAACATGTTTCATTTTCTGCTTTTATTAAAACCAATTTGACTTCAGGGTGAATTTTGCCCTCAAGTCAGTGACCGCACAAAGTAAAAAGAAGTGACACATGCGTAGTGCTTCATTCTGAGGTGTTGATATTGCTGTCCTACAGTCGAGAGGTATGTGTTTATTGAATTGACATTGCACAATTATCGGGAGGTGAAGATTTAGCCCATATACATTCAATTGGTACATGCCCGCACTTTTTGCGGAATAAAGGCTGAACAGAAATAGCAAAGAATGCGCAGTATTCTACATCTACCAAAAATTACTGCCATTTTAACTGTTTCAGATTGCGTGGAGGTGCATGCCTTCGATGAATAGTGAAGCGTAAGGGCCGACTAAAGTATGATATACTTTTGATACGTATCAAAACTATATCAAGATTTTTGCAATCAATTTCCGCGAGTGTATCAAGTGTGTATCAAATCATACTGGTGTATCAAAAATGCATCCAAAACTTATCAAACACGCGTTCCAATTTCAGTTATCGAATGTGTATCAATCATAAATTTGCAATCTATCAAATCTGATTTTCAATTTTGATCATGTATCAAATCATTACTTGTGCGTAAAATGTAGATAATTATAATAGTAACAAAAATACTGCTACTACTACTACTACTACTACTACTACTACTACTACTACTACTAATACTACTACTACTACTACTAGTAATACATGTATATAGCGCATGTGTTCCGCACTTGATCATATTATATGAAATGTGTATCAAATCAAGAAATCAAGTATAAGTGTATAGACAGTGTATTAAGCCTGCGTTCCAATTTCAAGAAATTGTATTAAATCAAGGAACTAAATGATGGTGTATGAAAAGTTTTAAAACGTATCAAATCAGGAAATCAATTACAGGTGTATCAAAAAATGAATTCAAAGTGTATCAAACTACTTATGGTAAAATGATCGTGAAATCATCGTGAAGGGTAGAATCAGGGCAGTCCCATAAAGTGCCTGAGTGTTAAAGTCTTCGGAAGGTAATACACGATATCTATAATCATACTGTTACGAATTTCAAACATGTCAATCCAAAAAAAAATCGTTGACAAATACGAATAAATTGTAAGGGTTGGGAGGTATGTATGTCATATATCCATCACATGAAACACGTGTCATAATGACACATCCACCATGACACATCAACATGAAACACCCACCCTCTGACACACGCACCACTTGACACACCCACCACAAGACACACCCACCACGACACGTACACGCTCCATGTGACACATTCACATGGCACACCCACCACATAACATATCCACGTGCATAACACACCAACAACATAACACAATGACAGACCCACCACATCCACCTCACAACACATTCACATGGCGCACCCACCACACTGATACATCCACGTTCATGACACACTCATAACATAACACACGACATCGACGGACCCCCGGACGGACCCACCACCATGACCCTCCTCACGACACATTCACATGGCATACCCATCACAACACAATGGCGCACCCACCACATGATACATCGATGTCCATGACACACCTGCAGCATCACAGCCTACATGAGCATACCCACCACATGACACACACTCCACAAGACAGAGCCACCGCAAAATGCATCTTCCATATAACCCACCCACCATGACATTCTCACCTGGGAAGTTACGACAACCACCGGCACTCAATCCCTTTCGCCATGCTCCTTTGTGTATAGTGGATTCCCAACTCTTAGACCCCGTTTTTTCAACAAACGAATCTGCACCCAAGTGACACATGTCAATCCGCTCAAAGTTACTCTTGAAGTCACTGATTGACATCCTGCAAAAATTAGAATGCATAATAGTTATTTTGAACAGGATTGAATATACATGTACATGTATGGTGCATAATTGTACAAATTACAGATTTCATGTATGGTGCATATTTGTACAAATTACAGATTTCATGTATGGTGCATAATTGTACAAATTACTGATTTCAATTTATCATTGTAAACGATAAGACAAAGAAACAAAGTGCATTGAACTTCTGAAGAAAATCTTTTTATTGCTAAGCACAAGACTTGTAACCATTTACCACATATTAATCATAGTTAATGATGATGAAGATATTAATAATAATGATGATAATGATGATAATGATAATGATAATGATAATAATAATAATAATAATAATAATAACAATAATGATAATAATAATGATAATGAAGAAGAAGAAGAAGAATATTATAAGAATTATGCAAGGACAACGTATATCGTGGCATACCGTCGCCAATGCATATTTTAGTAAACTCTGAACTTTGCCCTTTGGTCTACATATTATATCTGTCTGACACTACTGAGCTCTTATCGAACATAACATTTAATTAGCTTTTTCACATATTTAGTGAGTAATCGAATGGAAACCACAACGGATACACAATTCTGTTTTCACATGTTTAATGAGATATTGCCCTTGACCTTAGACCTACATACTCCACAATCGAACTTAGGCTTTATTTTGATACCATTTGTGTCCTTCATACCACATCTTATGAAAATCTGTCAAACATTACTGAGTTATCGAACGGAAACCAGTTAAATATTTTCGCATTTAATGAGTTACGACCTTTGAACTGTGATCCACTTACTCTGAAACCAAACTGTGATACTACGTACCTTAGTACTAAATTACATTAAAATCCCTATTACTAAAATCATCAAATGGAAACCAGTAAACTAGCTATTTTCAAAAGTAATGCGTATTGACTTTTTACCTTTGATCTCCATACTTCAAATTAAATTCAGGCTGTTTTTATTAATATCATGTACCAGCACACCAAACATTACTAAAAGTTATCGAATGAAAACCAGTAAAATGGCTATTTTTGGATTGAATGAACTGTGACCTTTTACCTTTGATACTCCGAAAAAGAGCTTACGCTATATTTCGATATCGTGTACCTCGATACAGAATCTCATGAAAATCCGTCAAATATTACTAAAGTTATAGAACTGAAACCAGTGTTAGAACGGACGGACAGCGGTGTTACTTTATCCCCCTCCGACGTAGTCGGCGAGGGGATGATAAAAGTAATAACAACGAAAACAACACTAATTGCAGAAAATAGTAGATGAATTATTGAAACTAATTATGACTATTTTTAGAACAATTCATAAAAATATATTTTCTTTTGAAGTGTCGGTCCGAATCTCATGATAGTTCTTTGTATGATGGCGCATGTCCCTGGTACATGTCTTCATTACCACTTTAATAAAACTCGTAAGAGCATTTTTTGGCCAATAGAAGTACCGTGGTCAGGCCTGCAATACCATTTTTGTTTCGAACTCTGCCCCACAGGACAAGTGCAAACATTAGAACTAAGGGGAAAAAATAGATCAGTGCGACTGCGGCGCAGTTGATTGGTATCCCTCCGCCATCCTTTCCAATTCTTCGACCAGCTTTTAATGCCCACAGCCGTTGCAGTTCATTACATTTTATTTATCCCACACACATGTAACGTAACTTGTGTCCTTTCATCATGAAGTCCAAAATTTACTCGAGCTCACAAAGCAATACATCAGCTCTTTGTTGTAACAGGTGCCTAGCTAGCAGGGCCTTTCTTGTGCCACGCAATTCACCTTATGGGCTCAAAGTAGGATATTTTGATTAATCAATCAAATGTACTCATTGATTTGAAACTTTTGTTTGACCTTTCACCTCTATAAGTTTGCATAAACATTTCCCTTGTACTTATCATTCTACTTCTCGCGACTCAAATCACCATCGGACATTCATAAATTATGCCTGAAATAATTATGTCATTAAGTGCAAATTTCACTAACCCTTGACCTTTGACCTTGCTCACTCACTTGGCAGAAACATTTTGCTGCCCATTACAAACCATTCTCCCAATGCACAACCAGGCGCAGTTCTACGGGGGGGGGTGGGGGGGATTGAGCCCCCAAAAAAATTTCGGACAAAAAATGTTTTACAATGAGAATATTAATATATAAACTGAAGCGATCTAGCAAAGATGAAATATTGATAGAAAGAAGTAATAAAAAAATTTAAATATGTATTTACCATGCCCAGAAATACGTCTTTTTAATACATATTTTCACCAAAAAAAATCCTACCCCTGCTCGGTCGCTTCACTCCCTCGACTACCCATTTACAGTTTTTTTCAAAAAGGTCTACTTATTGTACATCATCTTGAAATCCTGACAAAAATCCTTATACTAATTTTCATAAATATACCTTTAAAATATGTATTTACTGTGCTCAGAAACATGTCTTTGCTACGTGTTGTATTTCAAAAATTTCTTGCCCTTGGTTCCCCATCCCGCACCCGTCC
>JZLH01S0434203.1:0-12500 GCA_001188425.1 Eucidaris tribuloides
TCAAGCGTTCGAAAGCATACTCTGTCTCGTACTTCATTATCACTTCTATGTTACATTGAGCCAACTTCATTAAGCAAACTCATGGATTACGTATTGCTTACAGGCAACCCATCCAGCGTACATACTAACACGAAGTAGCCAGATATTAAGGTATACCACACAATTTAATAATGGGGACACACTGTTACATACTCGAAAGCTCGCAAATAAAGATACAGTAAGTCATGCAGAAGCTTCAATGGGGGGGGGGGGTGCAGTTGGCCCACTTATTTGGAGGAAGGGGGAGGTGCAAACATAGAGTTCCCCCTTCCTCCTAAAATATAATTTTGACAACTTACAAAATAAAAAAAACACGAAAAAATGCAAGATTTTGTTTAAAATCAGTGCAAGGCACTACACTTTACATGAAAATGACTTCTTTTTATTTTTACGGCCCGCTTCGCACGCCAAAAAATTGACATTTTTGCCCCAATTCGGGAAAAAAATGGATTGACGCCGATGGACTGAACTACATTACAAACACAGATTATTAGCTTAAAATGCCCGCGTGCGTGTTATATGCATTTCTCTTTTAGCGATATACCTAAATATTAATACTAAAATGGAAACATAAAAACAAACACACCTCTTTCAAGTTTTTGGCATCTTCATTCTGCTTACAAATTATCTTTAAATGGCCGAGAGGTATGTTATCAAAGATAACACTCAGAAACCTTGAGATGTATAAAGATATTATCCCATCCAAACCAGTAATTAAACTGGTATACAATAAAATGGTCCGTGGCTTCTTCCACATCTACCAGAGATTTGGCTTCCTGTAGCACAAAAGTGCCGTACAATGTCTAACATTGTGGAAGCTGCATTTAAAAGGGTCAAACTTTGATATCTTACCCAAAAGTATTTGACTAAACAAATAACCACACTAGATCAACAAAAACAACAACAACAAAAATAAAACAGTTATATTGTAACCAGCAAAATATCTAGGCCTACAGCTACAGATAATTACCAGCACGTCAATAAATATCATGTTAAAAAAAATCTATAACACAAAAGTCCATGGGGGAAAATTGGAATGGTCACTCACTGAGCTCTACTTTTAAAAGCAACTAATGATTTTTTGAACTGAAATTTTTTTAGGGCTTCATTTTGAACCCTATCTGAGATGCCAGGAGTAGGAAAATCATGCAGCTCATTTTTGTTCAAACTGGTAAATATTGTTTAATGATGCCTTTAAACATTGTGATATTATACCGTAATTATTAGGCGCCTTTAGACAAACGGAATTTCTATATAGCCCGTAGACAATGTGCAAAGTGTCCGTTTGACGGGAAACAATAACCTGAAATTCAATGGCTACTTTTCACGGCCAGGTGAGCTCAAAGACGCGAAAAGCTTTTGGCAACAAATTTCCGTCCCGTTAAAACGACGAAGTTTAAATATTACTTTAATACACTCGGGCTAGTGGCAAACCGTGGAAATAATCTTTGACCTAAATTGATCTCGGGAGAGAGAGGAAAAAAATGTAGAAAGTAAAAGGTATTAAGGGAATGAATCAAATAAACAAGAGACGAAAAAAGTGATCGAGGGAGAGAAAGCTGCTATGTCACTACAAAAGTGAATACACTGCAAAAGCTTATATCAGTGTAATGTACATCTAGATATTGTTTGTTTCATCTCTTTATTGTATCTCTAAATATTTGTCGTCATTGTGTGCTGCTTTGTTGTATTTTATCTCATGTACGTTCTCGAGCAGAGATTTTCCCAGATGATACATACAGGCCGGTCGATCCATTTTTCGGATGGGGGGGGGGTGGCAAAAAGTTCAAAAATATCAAAAATTAAACATAACATAAAAAATACCATTTTCATTGGGGTGGCGACTGCCCCTTCTCCGCCCCCAAGATCGCCGACCCTGTATACACATGCTTTCTGTTCATGAACAAAGTACTGTAATACAGACATGCAGACACCCGTACTGTAACGGAATTAGAATAAATAAATAATAATAACGTCTTATTTACCCAGGGTAGCCACTTCAGTCTGATAGACTGCTCTTCCAGCGGGCCCTGCTCAACATAAATGCTATTATTACCCTTCTCTGTTCTAGAATGCCGAGCGCCTAGCTAGAAAGCAGAAGGTACCATTTTGAAAAGTCTTTGGTATGACCCGACTGGGGCTCGAACCCCCGACCTTCCACATGTGAGGCGGACGCTCTATCCACAAAGCCACCACGCCGTGATCTTAAAGTACCATTTAAGTGACACGTATTTTCAATATCAATTTTCCCAGAAATATTCATAGCCTGCATGTGGGTCTAAATCTTTTTTTAACTTGAATAACGGTATGTAATTTATTTCATCAGATTCAGATTCAGATTCATAATTCATTTATTTCTTCCAGTCAAAATTGATAACAAATTACAATCCATATTTTCTTTTACATGTACATAAACATAACCATTATCATACATATCACAGAAAAATTGTGGATTCCAAAAAATCAATTTCGATGGAAGACGGTGCAGCACCCAAGGCAGGCTGCCTGATATGGGGTACGCCGGTAAACGACACGAAAGGGGTGAAAAAGAAAAAAAAGAGAAAGAAAAAAAAGCGGAAAAAGAGGGAGAAATAAATGATGAGTCATCTTCAATGTGTACATTTTGTACAACTATTTATGAGATTATTGAACTAAATATTGGCAGAAGATCGGAGACGTTGGAAGAGTTATATTGCTGCCCAATACTCCGCAAGGAACAGTAGGAAAAAGTCTAAGAAAGTATATACAGGAGCAGCAGCGTAACAGGTGCCTGTTATCAGGGGGTAGGGCCAAAAATTTCCCGGTAACTAAGTCCAAAGTGTGCGTCCTTTCCTTTCATGTTTCCCGGTGATTTGGTGGATTTACCCGGCTGGAATCCTTGGGGCAGTCTGCCTCCTGCCCCCGGCTGTTACGCTACTGTATAAGAGCAATAAAGAACACATCTGAAAGCAGAGAAAACTCGTTAATAATAAAATACGGAAGAGAAGAGATGGAAATTGAAAGTGAAAAAGATTTGCTAACAGCAGAAGTAAAGTTCCTTACCACAGAGGAAGAACGATGAGGAATATAACATTACATACTGGTGGCGTATACACGAACCGTATGTAAAGTCTCGCGCGTAACGTTATTTCATAAACGAGAAAAATGACGTATTGGTGCGATGTGAATACAAACCCAACAGCATGTCGGGGCAAAATCAATATTGGGTCAGTACACAAACTGACAACGTGAATACAGCTTCCACAACATGTCAGACACGAATCAATATTAGATCTATTCATTCCCTATCACAAAGAATCAACAGATATGTTCTCCCGGCGGATGTGACTTGGAGTCGTTTCTTTAGTGAAACTTTCAACAAGCGAGATTTATCTTGGCGGGTCTCAAATAAGTCAACATGACACAGCTGCGAGGGTTGACAATGTAATAGTCAAACTGTTAGATGGCAATGGCTGGGCACATAGAAAAGAAGTGCCGGTATTCTGTTTGATGATAGAAATTAATGTTGAATAACATTAATACAGGGGCATAACCAGGATTCTTGGAAAGGGGGGGGGGGTAATGTGTGTGCGAAGCATTCCACAAAATGCCCATCTGTTTCGTTCACAATCATTTTGTCTTTCGACATTCATGCCGCGATTCCATGGCATTTGCTCCGACGTTAATTTTTATTTATTAATTTGTTGATTAATTAATTAATTAATTAATTAATGAACTAATTAATTAATTTATTAATTTATTTATTCACAACATTGCAATTCAAAGAGTTGGACTATGCACTAGCCCTGAACTGCAACTAAAACGCCTAACCTAGCAGGCCTCCATTTTTTCCGTTTTACAAATCAAAAATTCGTTTTTCAAATTTTCCATTTTCCGCGATTCCGCGGTTACTCAATATCACGTATATAAACACCATATATTTACCTAACACTTGCATGACTACAACTCAGAAGCAGTGAAATGGTGCTGCCGTAGTCATGGTAGTGACAAAAACAGCCGGCAAAGGGGCTACGAGGGATTTTTGCTAGGATCATATTAAGTTACTCTATAGCTTGGTAATGTATTATTCTAGTTGAAGACATTAATTTCAGACATTTTAATATTTCTTTATTTTCTGTATTTACTGGCCAAATTTAACGACTTATTGCTTACAAGAATTTCAGATTTCGCACTTTCCGCGTTACCTTGCGATTTCGCGGACCTCCGCGATTTTTCTCCGTTTTCCGTATCGCGAATAAATGGAGGCCTACGCTAAACGTTAACCTACACATAACCCAATAACCCAAACTCTATTCTGAACTGGAAACCCAATGACAACCCTAACCCTAACTCTTTGTCTTCTGAGATATTGTCACCGGAGCAACAGTCGCCGGAGCAAATGTCGGATCACCAAATTAACACCATTTATCACACGTTTCTGGGTACAGCTGTGAAATAAGGTAATAACACATTGTTTGTTTCAGTAACTTGTAACCTATAGAGCTTTTGCATATACATACATACCTTGATACATACAGTACATAGTCTAATACGAGAACGAATAAAGATAAAACACAGAAAAGAAACATGGTCATATTTTCAAAATCATAGTCGACGCTTAAAAAGTCTTAGCATCAGAAAGCTCACTCAGGTAGTCCGACAATAAATGTCTCGTTAAACAGACGTCTTATCGGGTTTCATATTCAATCTCCCGTTATTTAGAATTCAATTTTGCGATGATGGACCGTTAATAGAAGCCGGCTATCAATGACATCTGTGACAGCTCTTAGCTTTAGCTTTAAAGCGGCAGATTAAAAATGACCATAGTTTAAAAAAAGTGAGCTATACATAATCCTCAATGCTCTACGTGTCTTTGGTAAGGTCTAAAAAATGAAGCCTTGAAAAAATTGTATTTCAAAATGTTTATTTGGTGCTTAAAAAAAAGTGAAAATCTACGAGTACTCAGGTTCACCGGATTCACCATGCCCATTTCCTCCAATAGACTTAAGGCCTCCGCACACTATGCGATCCGATTTCGACCCGATTCCGATTCGACGAGTTTGTCGAGTCGCGAGGTGTGCGGTGCTTCCGATCCGACTTGCGATTCGCAGTAGGTTTTTGGCATGCCGAATTCCTACGATAAGTCGTACGACTTGCTTGCGATTTTTCTGGATTCATGATAATGACGTAAATTACGTCATAATACCGAGTCGTACGACAAAAGTCGCATAGTGTGCGGAGGCCTTTACTGTGTGTAGATCTAGGCTGTTTTAGTAGAAATTCATGGGTGACGTTAATTTACGCATACATGTATCATGACAGTGGCAGCATAACTTTCCAAACTTTTGTATTCTAGGGTGTTCTTTTGTCCATTTAAGTGCTACTATATAGCTCGGATGTTACAGTTTGACAAGTTTGTTTTTGTAAATTGAACCTCCATAATGTTAGCCTGTGTCTTTAAAGGCATCATTTAACAATGTTTTCAGTTTTTAAAGTCTAAGCTACATGATCCCCCATACTACTTGTCTCTCTGATAGGTCTTTAAATGAAGCCCTGAGTTCAAAACAATCACAGTGAACAGCAAACAGCGACCATTCCAGTTTCCCTCCATAGACAACTGTATATGGAAATGTATCGATATTTATCTGTACGTTGCTAGTTACAGCATAACTGCTAAATTTGTGTGATGTATGTCGTTTACTTTTCCATCCAAACACTATCATGCAGGTCAAATATAAAATTTAAACATTTTTTTTTTCAAATTGTTCTTCTATCATTATGCTTAACCATGTTTTTATCTCTTTGCATGCTTCATCGTTTTTTTTTTAAAGTCACACACGATTTGGCGTGTTTTTACCTCATTCTTTTCACCATTGTCAATGTATCGTGGATAACATGGATAAAAGGTCAATATTTTTTGACCGTTCGTTACTGCAAAAGTTGAAATACTACGCTATTTGGATTGATGAACGCTATTTCAATTTCTGACCAATTAACAAGTCTTCAGCTACAGGTGTATAGAAAATGTGTGTGTTCGAAATAACGAACATTCTGAGCAACGAATATCAGCCTATTCAAATACCCCCTCCTTTCAATCTCATGAGACCCCACAACTCTGCTGTGAAGGTCAGTCTTATTGATACCGAAGCTGATCAAATAACTGTAAGCGATACATGATTCTGACAAAGACTGCGCGATATTTCGTGATTAGAACATCCTCATAGCTAACCCCGATGACCTGTACTCAATAAATACCGTATATGATCAGTGGCGTACCTGGCGTACGTCGTCAGCGGTCCGCGACTCCAAGAATCATGCAAGGCCAGAAAAATCTGATGAGGGAGGGGGGGGGGTTGTGACTGAAATTTTCTTGGGTAGCGTTTTTCTGTGTGTGTGGGGGGGGGGTCTTTTGGTACATGGTCCCCCTCCCAGATTAGCTGACAAGCAAAAAAGGGTCCCTTCTTCCTCGTGGGGGGGGGGGTCACTCTGCCCCTGCCCCCTGAGGTACGCTACTGTATATGATGTTTCTACGGAACTTATCCAATTGTCACAATCTTGCATGTCCGCATATTAAGTCTACAATATACAGATATAGGCTGGAAATCGGCTGTATTGCTTGAACTTTATTTTCATCTCCCTTTATCATCGTTTAATTCCTATAGATAAATGTATGTTTGCACCGTATCAGACGCTCAGGTATTGACGTTGTCATACACACAGACTGACTGACTGACAACAGACAGACAGACAGACAGACAGACAGACAGAGAGACACACAGACACCAAGACAGACAAGACCACACACACCACACCAAACAACACCACACACACAGACAGACACACACACACACAGAGACACACACACACAGACACCACACAGACACACACACAGACACACACACAACACCACACATCTTTTTATATTTTAATAGATTCTTGTTAAATGGAATATTTATATTATGTTTATAGAAATAGTATAATTCGCATATCTTCCGTTTGTATTATATAATCTGCACATAAAATAATAAATATGTTAAATGTTTAGACCCATGATCCCTTAACCAATTAATGGTTGGCGATAAATCAGTTGGCAGTAAGACCTTTTAAATGCCGACCTGAACGATTTATTTGACACAGATGCCACACATGCCATCGATAATACGTTTTAAATGCTGGCATAATGAGCTTCACTCCCACTCATTGTTTGAGGTTTATTAGAACACGGACAGTGGTGTAGCACAGGGGAGGGGTCTTCATGGGCCGAGCCCCCCCTCCACCCGAAAATTATTTGGAAACACCCCACATAAGAAATAAATAGACAAATCCTTAGACATATGGACTTCTGAAAGTTGCCATCCAAGGAAAGATGGATGGGAAATGGCCTTGAGAGAAAACAAAGTCTTGTCATTATGCAAGGCCGTTAACTGTATTTATTATGTATTATATGAGCGTCCTTACCACAAACGACATACAGTTAACGGCTTTTGCATAGGCGCACAAAACGAAACTGATAATATTTGTTGGATACGTCGGGAGACAGGAAGGTGGAGTTTTTTCGTAATTAAATTTCCTGTCTTAAAACAGGAGAATCTTGAGTAAGCAGATAGATGCTTAGAAATGCCGTACCAGGACAACTCCAGGCATCGGCTCATCACACCATGCCAATATCAACACAAAACATCCCATCAACTTTGGTCAATTGTCAGAATATGTGCAACAAGATTCCTCAAACGCGACCGAAGGTCTGACAAGAAATACGCACGCAACGGTCGCCCATGAAAGCACTGGTCTTTTGTTTGAAAGAAAGTTATAGTTGGGGGTTGCATCTCTGCCCAAAGCTAGTCTTATGGACCAGGACGGAAGAATATGGAACACTTCATTCGTAGCCATCCCGACTCCCAAGAGCATGTGCAAGAAAAGCATTGAGTCACAGGCTAACACTGACCATATTTAAAAAAAAATTTGAGCTAGCATAATCCTCCATGCTCCGAGTGTCTTTGATAAGGCTCGTTACACTATGTTCCCGGCGGCCACGGCAACCACGTTTCAGGCCACCGTGGACAAACGGATGGACGTGAGACCACGCGGGAGGACGGGCTGGCCAAACGTGAACAGTCCGTGTTGCCGTGGATGCCGGGCCAGATTTTTTAACCGTCAAAAAATTTGCCACGGTAGTCACGGTGAAGATGAGAACAACTAGTAGGACCGTTAGGAAAACAGGGGAAACGTCAATAAAACTCGACTGTACGTTTTAGGCCGTAACAGCACTTGGAGGTGATCCGTAGCGGGTCTTTCCGCGTGGTCTCACGTCCATCCCGTTTTGTCCACGGTGGTCTGAAACGTGGTTGCCGTGGCCGCCGGGAACATAGTGTAAACGCGGCATAAGGTCTAAAAGTGAAGCCCTGAAAAAATGTATTTTAAAATGATTATTCAATGCTTTAAAAAAGTGAAAATCTACTAGTTGACCGAATTCACCTGCCCATTTCCCCCATAGACCTACTGTATGTTGATTTAGGTTATTTTGTACTCTACCCGAGCACTAATTGTTTATTCATGCACATCTTGCCAGTGGAAGCATAAATTTCCAAACTTTTGTATTCTAGGTTGTTTATTTGTCGATGCAAACACTATTATGTAGCTCAGATAACAAACTTTTACATTTTTTTTTTTAAATATGAAGCTCAACAATGTTAGCCTTTAAGTCTTGAAATCAAGTACAAGTTAAGAAGAGCAATGCACTATAAAAGATAAACACCCCATTAGGGATCCAAATATCTTTTTCTCCACCTTTTTACGTAATGTGACAACGAAATGGTAAGTTTCAACCCTCTTTCCCAAGCATCCTGTCTACGCCACTGTTCCCTGATAATTGATTGCGCGGGTTAATCGGACTGCATACTTTACAAAATCAATGGTTGAATTAAAATGAGGATAAAGATCATCAGCGTAGATTATTGACAGATCGAATGAAATATTTTATCTGCCGCTCTCGCAGTCTTTGTAATTTAGAAATTTAAACGCGGTGAATGAATTGGTCAGGGACTCCTCTAGAGTAAACACTATAATTATGATTGCGGCCAAAAGTGATTTTATGTGTTTATTGGAAGGTTTGTTTGGTGATCTGTATCAGATGGAGCGAAAGAGGGAAAGTGCAAAGTGGGCTTTGCTGTTCGTACTTGCATGCTTCAGTAGAGCAGTGAATATCTAATATTCCGCTGTACGGTTACGATAGTATTCAAACCAATCTGATTTTGATACGTGAATAACGAAGAAATTGGAACACAGACATGACAGAAAAGACAAATGAAGAAAATCTCACCCACTACAGTATTCACGTAATACCCCCCCCCAGAAAAAAAAGGCAATTAATGTATCCCACAAAATGTGTGTTGAATCTGAGTGATGTGTTATATTTTTTATATTTACAGATAATCGTTCGGGTTGAATTATTGGTCCAATCCATCCGTTACATTTTTGTTATTATACAAAATGCTCTGCAATAAACTCTGTGTCATTTGTAAACAAATCAATTATGAAAAAAAAATGTCTGTGTTTGGATGTTATCAAGATTTTGTCAGCATTACGTACCGGCACTGAAAAAAAATGATGCCATGGAAAAACAGACTACTGACAACAGTTTCTTCTAACCAAACATTTAAGTATACGTAATCTCCCATTTATCGATCCATCTATGCTTTTATCTATCTATCTATCTATCTATCTATCTATCTATCTATCTATCTATCTATCTATCTATCTATCTATCTATCTATCTATCTATCATCCATCTATCTACACCATCTATCTATCTATCTATCTATCTATCTATCTATCTATCTATCTATCTATCTGTCTATCTATCTATCTATCTATCCATCTATCTGTCTTTCCATCTATTTATTTATCTATCTATTTATCTATCTATCTATCTATCCATCTATCTACACCATCTATCTATCTATCTATCTTTTTATCTATCTATCTATCTATCTATCTATCTCTCTCTCTATCTATCGATCTATCTATCTGTCTTTCCATCTATTTATTTATCTATTTATCTATCTATCTATTTATCTATCTATCGATCTATCTATCTGTCTTTCCATCTATTTATTTATCTATCTATCTATTTATCTATTTATCTATCTATCTGTCTATCTATCTATCTATCTATCTATCTATCTTCTATTTATTTATCTATCTATCATTATATCGATTAATTTTTAATGTCTACATTTTCTGCTTGTTTTTCTTTAGTCTGATTCTCAGACCCTACTCGCTGCCGCCTGGGCCCGAAGGGCTCGTGCGCAGCTCTAATAGTGCCTAGTCTTATTACTAGACATACTAGCTTTATTGCGTAAGGAGAAAAAATGAATAACGCCTGCGAAACAGGCTAGTTTTTCTGTCTCATAAGATATTTGCTTATGACGAGTATGTGGTATTTCATAAGCTATACTTTCTTCGAACAAATTGTACCGCAATTACCCAATTCTCCGTTTGCATAGAATCAGCATCAATTTGAGGATAACAAATTAGCACAATTCATTTCCCTGTGGTGCATCTCTTGACCGGGTACAATCATCAATATTGTCAACAAACGTACAATGATTGTTAAATGTCCTTCAATTTTTTTTCTATTTTCTTTGTTGTCCAGAATTATCAGTTTTACGCGTTCGTGAATACACAATTATGTATGTCGGCGAGATATCAACTTCAATAATTGATGTTAATTGTATTGGCTGTCGTGCTGCAATTTGTTTCGTTGAAGAACAATTCTTACAATTTCATGTGTGACATTGAGAAAACTAATAACATGGGCAGGATATTGCAATCTAAGTGTCATTATACTGTAGTAAATTGGATGATAGAAAGAAGTGAATCTTCAAGTTATTATATTGCCAAAACTGAAGGAGCTCTGGAGATTGCGATATCGTGATATTACGGCTACAATTTTACAAATTTTATTTGACGATTTTAAAAGTCGAGATCTTTCTGCTCATAACATAATCTTTGTCGTCAACATTTTATTTGAACTTCTGGTTAAAGGTATCGGCTAACATTTACCACAGTTAAACAAATCTGAGCCGCAGTGTCTTTGATGAGGTCTAAAAATGAAGCCTGAAAAAAATTGTATTTGAAAATGATTATTTAGTGCTTTAAAAAAGTGAAAATCGTAAGTTGACCAGATTCACTTGCCCATTTCCTCCCATAGACTTACTGTGTGTACACATAGGTTAATAAAACTCGCCCCGAGTTTTATTGTTTATTCATGTATAACTTGTCATTGACAGTGTAACTTTCCAAACTTTTGTATTCTAGGGTGTTTATTTGTTCATTTGAACACTACTATGTAGCTCAGATATCAAAGTTTGACAATTTTCAAAATTGAAGCTCCACAATGTTAGCCTATCACTTTAAAGTAGAAGTAGTAATCAAAGAGGATGAGAAGGTGGAAGAGAAGGAGAAGGAGGATGAAGAGTTAGAAATGTGAAGAAAAAGGGGAAGAGGAGGGAGGTTGATGAGGAGAAGTAATGGCAGAAGTAGTATTAGTCGTGTTACAATTACCTTTTAATACGTATAGAAATAAATAGCATTAGTCAAATTTCACACGTTTTACATGTCTTATTGTTTAAAAATGAAATGCAATTATCATACTACTGATATTAGTTTACTCATCACACTTTCTCTTCATCAGAAGAAAAACTAATCTAATCAAGTATTCTAGCTTAAAAATAATATTTCCCAATCGGATATCGGACAGTTTTCACGTAAAGGCAATTACCAAAGGTATACTACAGATGACCGCATTTATCTGATGTAGATTTTTGTCTGCGAGACAAAATGGATGAATTAGAAATCAGCCCTAGATGTAAGGACGGATAAGGGGAAGATTAAAATCCCAGTATATGCGAACAAATGACATATTTTATGCTTCCTTCACCCTTTCTTTAAATTTTCATGATATGCCCCATGCATACCCGACAGGTACACGTTTTAATCTCTAGATACATGTTCGCCTGTGAACTAGTTATATCGAAATTACTGCGATGTATTGGGATCTGGCGTAAGGCGCGCTCACGCCCCAACACATCGAAAGAAAAGAGGGGGGAAAATAGGCCAAAATGTGCTTCAGGGTGTTCAACGTTTGGCAAAAAGAGAAATGTATTCATCAATTCGTAAATTAAACCTGTCATCCTGATTAACCGGTGCGAGTTCCCCTCCCCAAAGTCGAGACTGCTTTGACGCATACCGTGCTTTCATGACGAAATTTCACATGGATACAAGTACAATTTGCTATTTCAGAGGTCCGGTGATTATGGCAGGCATGTTTGTGCAAAATTAGATAATTACACAACGTTCATGTTTTCACAACTTCTCTTTTTTTGCTGATAACACTATTGTGCGTATTACAATGGAATCATCTGAGGATTTTGATTAAGGATGAGGAACATTCTGGCAAAATGTTATGCCTAAAAAAATCA
>JZLH01S0434225.1:0-12777 GCA_001188425.1 Eucidaris tribuloides
TAAAATAAAAAAATAATAAAAAATAAATAAACACAAAAATCATTATAAGAGTAATAGAAAACACAGAGAATACTAGAATGTGTGTGAGCCCAGAGCTAGGAGTAAAACAGTCGATCTTTAATGTTTTCAGTGTGTTACTGGCAACATGTTATTTTGTGTACTTCAAAAATTCTGAAAGCTCACAGTCCCCCTCCCCTCCCCCTCCCATGTGACACCTCGAAATATACAATTTTAATATTATGAATCTACCTGCCAGTTGCCAATGATCTTGTAAAAAATATCTAACTGGTCAAATTGCTCGTCAAATTCTTTGACGACAATAGCAAGATGTGGTCACAATACAGTGTTTTCTTGTGATTGAATCTATAGGCGAAATGATTTTACATAATGTAATTGGTTACAGTTTTTTTTTTTCATTTCTGATGGAATGTTTACAGGAATGTAGCGATCGGTAAATAAAAACTCATGACGAAAATACAGCATTTTGCCATGTCTTATTGCTCCCTCTGAAGCGTTCTTGAGCAAAACTTGTGCATTTCGACATACCAGTAATCTATTCTCTGAGCATTCAAAAGTGTACTATGGTCGACATCCTACACAATCTACATAACTTTACTTCACGTTGGCTGCTCCAATACTAGCACTATGTCACCCATGTATCTATACACATGTTACTCCACATAGCATATATGGTCGCGAGGTATATCGCTCGAAGCAGATGTTTTTGTGCTCCACGTAATGCGCAACGAGCCTGCACGGGGGATGAGGGCTTCATGTAATCAGAGTTTACTCAACTGTTGCTTTCACTCGAGTAGCCTGTCTGTCACTAATATACTCGAGTGATTGCGAGGTATATATTCCGCCAGCCCGAGTGCTTTGGCATATGGTCTTTGTTCGCGTGAACGCAATCTACTGTCTAACCTCATATTAGGTTTGATACATCGTGCTTAGATTTAAATAACGATGATACAAAAATCTGATATTGTTATCAAAGTAAACAGTGATAAATTCCACTGTGTAAATCTCATATTCTTACTCCTCGAAAAAAAAAAGATCGGATGTATATTATGATATACCGTAGGCCTATATATTATTGTAAAGAAATATTAATATAAAGGGACTAGTATCCAGAATATGCAGTATGCACTGTATTGCTCATTAATGCTAGTGTTTCATTTTCATGTCAAATAGTCAAAAGCAATGTATAAACCTACACAAATTCTTCTTAAAGTCACACCAAAATATAAATTATGCAAATGTATGCATGATGATGATGTTTGCATCACAAGCAATGAAAATACACTTGAAAATACACCACTCCATTGAAAACAGTCAGTCTCCATATTAAAACTACTGCCCACTTTTTATTTTTTGGGGGGTGGGGAGTGGGGGAGGGATTGAAATTTCAAAAGATTTCTGCATCCTTATTTGTAGCAGATCATTATTTCCCAATATTGGAAAACTATTGAAACTATTTGACCTGAATACTGTACATGCATGTATACAAACATATTTTACCAATATCACACAATTTTCAACAGGGCGATGTCAAAATTTTTGCCCAAAAGAGCTACACTGTGCTTCATGTGCACTGTTCAATAAATATTATCTTTATTGATAGGGAAGAGGTATTTATTTGTTGCTAATCCCGGACACAAGGCCAGCGCCAGTTTACATTTATCATCCAATCAAAAGAAAAATAATCTTGTTTTTCACCCACTACAGTAGACATCTTGTTGACCTTTTCATAATTGTTTATGATCAGATGCATAGTCTAAGATTTCTTTGTGGAGGTGGGGGTGGGGAGGGATAGGTACTGTGTATAGACTATAACCATGTGAAGAGCCAAAAACAGGCCCCGGGGGGGGGGGGGGGTAGGGGTGTTTTCATGAATATGAACTGTGAATGACCAGGTCACGCTGAACAGAAACTGTTCAAAAAGAAACTAAAAATTGAAATGTTTGTAAAGTGAAATTCTGGTGCAACAAGCCTTTTTGTGTTTTTGTTTTGCTGCTACTGTAGTACTGGTGTGTGAACATTTTATCACATATCATTTTGAAATTGTTTGGGGGAAAGGGGGGGGGGGTCAATTGTAGGTCATATGCCCCCAAGCCACCCAGGGCTTTCTCCAACTTCTTAGCATTACCTGAGGTGAAAATTTTGCTGTTTCTATTCTAAAGCGATAACAAGAGAGGCTGCCCTAAAAATGTTGTGACTTTACATTACAATCCTTTATGGTAGTTTTCTTATCATGAACCCTTTTACTATGTTTGGGCTGATTTTACTTTAACTGGTTCAGGAAGCATTTTTGCTAGTAAGTACAAGTACATGTATTTCATTTGTTCATAAATGAATGTTGTGTAAAAAAGGTATATACATGCTTACTTAAAACTCTGGACTAAATTTTGGCATCCTCTCGAAAGAAGTTCATGTGTCTCATAAAGGTGAACGATTTGCCGATAAATACTCCGTCATTGGGCGCACTGAATGCTGTAAACAACGCAGCACATAAAGGTTAAACCGGCTCGCATGAGGCGAGAACGCGTAAACATTTGCCATCTGGTCGGAGATTTAACATCATTCCGCGTTGGGGGACTCCAATCTACTCCGATATTTATGGCAGAAATTTGTGTGCTTTCAAAAAACATCACGGAACTTGAATGCATGTCTAAACTCTAGTCCAACATACGATCGTGGGGGCCCCACATTTGATGGGAACACAGGGAAACAACATGCAGCGCAAACAGAAAAGAATATGGGTCAATTTCCCCTGGATTATGCATTATTTCCATTGCATTGCACATTATTATTTCCATCGCATGGTACTTTATTTCCATCGCATTGCACATTATTATTTAATGTTGTGCCGCTTAACCCTATATATATCCACAGACTATGTCAGGTTATTTCTTAATGTTCAGCAGCTTAACCCTGCGTAATACACATCAACAAGAGTTTATTTTCTCAGAAGGCGAAGTTTCACTTTCTAGCAGAAAGTTTGTAAGAACGATCACAATTCTCTGGTGCTGACTTATTCTGGTTGGAAGTTTGAATTTGGATGATACTGAATTGAATTATAAAAGGGGTTTATTACATTGCAGTTACTACATTTGCCCATGGCACATCGTGTTTTGGTTAATTTTCGCCACACATTTAACACCACTTCAAACCCGATTTGCATTCTCTACAGTCCTGTGCCTTGATACCAACATTCAATCTTGTGTGACCTCACATCAACCTTTCGTTAGAGGATATTGGAGGCATTCGGGGCAGGCGGAGTTTACGGGCGCAATGTTTGGTCAAGCGGCGGCGGTCGTGCGAAGCAAGCCCACAGCTGTACTGGAAGTGAAGGACATCAAATTAGTCACAGTAGGCGTTGAGATACCAAGCTTCTATCACACATTGTAACTTCCTTCATACAGGACCAATGTGAGAAAGCAGTAAAGATGGTATTTGGTTACTTTATATTGCCTGATATTGATACATTTATTTCTACACCAAATGCAGAAAAGGAAGGAGGAGCAGGAAAAAAAAATCTACTGAACATGAAATCAATCTGGAACTTCAGTGGTGGTCTAGCATTCTTGACTGAAATGTTACACATTTGGAAAATGCTTCTCCGTGCAAGCACATTCATGTACGTAACACTTTCATGTACATGTATGTAAATTGTATGTCCATGTGCAGTTTGACTTCTACAGCTGTCACTTTATTAAATGGCATATCATTAATCATGAACATAACAAATGCGTGTAGCATAGCCTTGCATGGTTACATTACATTTTTCAAAGTAGTACGTGTGCAACATACATGTACGTAACTAGATGAACTGCACTTTATTAAAAAGTTCATTTCCATCTTTTTTCCTTTTTTATCTTGAACAAATCAACATTATCTCATTCTAGCAAACCAGTGTACAGACATTTTAGATTAACCTTTTTTCTAGCATTATTCCTCCAGCACACAAATGTAGATGTGAAATCAGCTGGACTACAAGCACATACACACACAAGTCCATTTCTGTTCTGAAACCAGGAATAACTTCGCAAATTGGTCATGCCGCAACAGATTTGGACGTCGTACGTCTGATTTCTTACGAAAATAACTATCCTGGTCGAGAAAGGACAACATGAATACAACGGGGGATGCTGAAAATTATTGGTTTAAGAGGAACCACGCATCCATGTACCAGAAAAATAACATTCCCGACATCAAAAAGCGAAAGCATCTGGGAGGATGGTCGGTCGTACGCTGCAAACACAAACATTGTCGGGCTCATCCCTCGGTGGGACGTTGAGATAGTGGTGGGCCCCCAGGTCAGCCAGCCTATTTTAACAGCTTGTCAAAAGCAATTAGGCCCTTAATTTTCAAGTAAATAAATTATGACAGCGCCAGGCGAAGGAGGTGTTGTCGTCAACATTCGCTTGCGGTTTTAACGCTAGTTCTGCAGGGTTACATGATCTGGAACAAAGTGTACGATGTTGGGCAAAGTTGTGGTAGACATTATAAATGTGATGGGGGGGGGGTGAGTGGATGGGGTGGTTGTTGCAATGGACTGTATGCCTATGCATTTACATGAATTGGGGTTGCAAAAACCTCATATTTAACGCTCAGGTGAGCCTCAACACATGGCTACATGCCTTCAACATTTTGACACATGGAATGGCCTTTTTTGTACCTGGTAACAAGGGATGTGTTGATATTTTGAGATGTGGACAGACCAAAATCTGGATTTTGAGCTACAAGTACGAGATTACATAAAAGGGTCATTTCCCCCCTATATTGAGAAATTTTAGCCCTGAACTCAACTCCTACTGTAGCACTAAAGTTGAACAATGTAAACAGGGTCTAGTATTGCTTCTGGCTTCCAGGCACAAGGGCCTGCACCAAAGATGTGTATGTAAATCTCATTCCCATTCAATATCCCGAAGAGAGCCAAAAATTGTCATCTAAATATTTACGTAATTTTGACAAATAACATAATGGGCTATGACTGCTGTCGATAAATTCTCCCAAGTCATGAACCTTGTGAGTGCACTGTGGTTTTTTGTTTGTTTGACTGAAATTACTAGAATGTCTATTTTTAGCTTGTATTATACCAACTCAAGCAATTTTTTCAAGATTTTTATCAACACACATTAACACATCAACTACACAAATGAATTTCTGTACTGAGTCTGATGGGCATATTGTAACAAAGAATGGCATTTGTATGAAGTTATATCACACATGAAATTAAAACTTGGCCCGTCTATTACAACGACCATCACTACCTCTCCAACCCCCTTCTCAGGGTTACTCTCCATCAGAGCAATTCGAGGAGAGGATCATAAATAGATGGACACAGGTAACATTATAACGTCGTCCACAAAATGGATATGACATAACTGGGACCTTTCTCAAGGAGGTCACAAGTAAGAAGACAAATGAGGTAGCATACCAGTGCTGGCATAAGAGTCAAAGAAACATATAACGGAATATATACGCAATATATTTCTTCCACAGATGCTACGACCTATTTCAGAAACATATACTAGTCGTCGGACGAGGAGCCAGGTTGCAACATTTTTGCAATTGTAATCTAATTTGTCGTTCGGGCCAGATCCACAAACCAGGCACGTGGCTACTGGGTTAACCCTCTCGATACCTAGCAGTTACAGTGCCATACGTGTACCAACACAAAACCTTATACGTGGGACTGAGAGGGTTAAGACGAGACCAGAGACGGAAACGCCGCTCCCGCCGCCACCATCGACGTCAGTGTGATTGAAGTAGATCTAGGACTTTCATTGTGCGATTAGCGGTAGACCGGAGTCTGGCTGTCCTAGTTAGCGCATTACGATGACAAGCCTTTCTCTAGTTCCTAACAATTGTAATTACAACCAGCATTTGTCATCCTGAATTAATCAAACGTAATGTTGCTCCTTTTTATGTCCTCATATAAGATGCCATTGCTACCGCTAATAACTCCTTTTATGGCTAAATCTCGTCTCCAAAAACTTTGAGAATGGATCTAATTATTGTGCACAAATGTCACAGACACAGATATCCTCATTAATATCATAGACAGTGTGGCTAGTATTTTCTTGGGGTGAATTTGAAACTTCAACATCAGGAAAGGGTGGGGCAGAGGAGAATTCTTTAATTTTTTTTTGCAGATGAAATTTTCAGGGGCTAACCCTTAATACCCTTTTTCTTTTTGAATTGCTATGGACCTTTCCCCATGTTCCACAGTAACATATAACACAATAATATTGGGAAAAATAATGTAGAAAAGTAGTGGTAGCATCATGATCAGACATACTTCCATTCACATACGATAAACAGATGCAGACACTCTGAGGCACTCACATACTCAATACATCTGAAATCATACAACAGTGTTGAAAAACAGTTCAGCAAAGAAAAACAAGATGAAGAACAGGAAATGACAACCAGTTGGTCGACAAAAAAATAGAAAAAAGTGTAATGCTTTTGTGGCATACAATGGCAATCAATATAACTAAACCTGTTTTTGTTGCAAGTTTTCTGATTTTGGTCTAGCAATGAGAAAGAAACAGAGTAAACAGACTCATAAATATTTCAGAATTTATTCATCTGAAAGAAGAAGGGGGCTAATCAATCACGTCATGTCGGAAATTACTTATCAGTCATTATGAAGTAATATGAAAAGATGTTTACAAATCTGATGAATAAATGGGAACAAGAGCGAAGGAGAGAAAAATATGCAAATCTCAAGAGTTTTGGATATACATTAGCAATGATGAGGAAAATATGTTTTGCTGCAAAAGCATCATAAACATTGACAAGGTTTGTGAATGTGAAGTGAAGAGGCATTTCAACAAATAAGAAAATAAGTCAATAAATCCAATACTGTTATCGGAATATGTAAACTGTAAACAAATACAATGTTTTTGTACCATTCTTTACATATGGCAAGATTCAAAGTTTGATGTTGGATGTAAGTTTACTTTGTGACATGTCCCCCAGATTACTCTGTCATCTCAATATCTACACCTACATGTACTTCATATCACCTTGAGTAGTTTTGTTTTGCAATATCTGCAAATGTCATATGATCAAACACATGGTACTTTGGCAATGGGTTGGATTATAAATGGGGGCTCTTCAAGGGCAAGACATAGGTCTAACCTTTCGAACGACCGTTTCCGTCTAGATTTGAAGATGTAATAATCCATTTGATGAATTGTCCGTCTTAGGAAACGAAACAACACTAATGCAATTAGTGTCCGACTTCTCGCTGGTACGATGCATTACACCGAGATATCAAACATGATAGCTCAGCAGAAAAGGGACCCATACTCTAAATGCTTTCATTTAACCTAAATATTATCCGAGTCACCCGGGGGGTTGAAGTTGGGGTGATATACACATCACGACAATGCAAAAGCTTTTTCGCGACAACTGGACAAGAATAAGGTATACGAGTCCTACATGTATTTCTAGGCATTACAAAACATGCTGAGATCTGTCTATATCATAACGCAACCCATAATTCTAACCAACGAGCCCAATGTAAACAGAATCACTCGAAATGTAAAAGTTCGCATTTATGCGCACTGGTCCAAGAACGTATCGCAGGGAATCAACAAGCTTTTGTGGAGTTGGCATGCGAAGAAGATTTGTCTGGTATCAGGTGTGAGTTGTGAGTGGACGCAGTATGTTACAAGTTTTGTGATTTGTAAAATGGGTTGGTGTATTTTCCATTGACACAGTTTGATGATGGGAGTTGTTACATGCATTGCTGTTTGATGGCCGAAAATCACTTTCTGTATAATACATGATCACCACCAACAAGAAATGAAGATACTGACTGTTACAAGAAAATTGACAGACAAAGGATATAGGCTCTTCATATCTCAGCCATTCCATACTTGTTTCACGCGAGTCAAGCATGCTGTGTCTTATGAGTCACATGCCAGGGTATAGATGATTGATTTACTTGTTCAAGTAATGGATTCGTCTCCAATATTTTCTCGGTTTTGATGTATACCCTTGTTTGTGACTTGTGTGACATAAAACATGCGTGACTCGCGTGACATTTACGTGGAATGGCTGATCTAATAATTTCTTTAATTCATAATCACTTTCACTTTCAAAATCTTTCATCTTGTCACATTTCAAAATTTGACATGGTGTTAGAAATGATTTTGATACAGTTCTAGTACATGAATCAGTTGAAAGTGACTGAATTTCAAGTGCAGATTAACTAATTTTGCCAATTTACAAAAACTCACTATAAATGACTTCCATCCAAATCATCTTAAAATATTGTTCATATTTCTTAAACATCTTTTATCTTAAGTACAGACAAATCAAATCTGCATCATTAATGAAACTCACCTGCCTTCCATACCCCGAATTATAATTTGCTGATTTGACAAACTGCATACAAAAATCCTTTCCATCCATGAATCACCCATAAATCGCCCATAAGTACAATTTGCCTGAACAAAACATATTAAAAACATACACAGCTCTATGCCGCCAGCCATGTAAATCATCTACAATATCTTTATGAAGCAAATTCTACATACATGTCAGCACAAGTCTCTCACAAACAGCATGTAAATGTAAACATATACAAATGGCATCGCTCAATTTCATGTCCCATCATCCTTGGTGATTTCTGGCTGTCGTCCGTCCCCAAGTGGGAAGTCATTTGTTGCTCCGTATCGGTCTGTCATACATTTTGTACGTACCATTGTACCAGATTTATTGGCAAAAGTGGGACCATCCACTTGGGGAACTGCGGGATACCGTTTACATGTCATTAAAGATATGCTGAGAGATAATAGATGTAGGTGCAGTGGGCTCCAAATAGGCTTTTTGTGCTGAAAGTAAATGGGATGTTTGTTTCAAGTATGAAATTGTATTCGAGTTGTCTACCTTGATAAAATTTCAGTCATTTGTTACATTTATGTCCCTTCATTTTCATTCAATTTTCAAACACCAATATTTATTTAATACCATCTTGATCATAAGTGAGAATATACAGAATAAAAGGTGTTCCAGTTTATAACTAAGTCACTAACTATAACCATGGACATTTTAATATACATCAGATATAAATTTTGTGGGTTTCAGTACCCACCATATTCAATACGGCTATACAACAACAACAACAACAACAACAACAACAACAACAACAACTAAATTCCTTTTTCATTTCCTTGTTTTGTTTTAGGCTTCATGTTTGAGTTCGCCCAACCAGATGATGTTTTGTTTTCAGTAACTGAGAAATGAACTATGTTATCAAGCTCTCTATAATAGAGTTGAGTTGAATAAAGTACCAAATCAGAAAAAAGGCTATTACTTTCATTATTACCAATTACCATCCCAATTTAAATTATAATCTTTTGGCTTGTTGCATCATTTGTTGAAATATTCATTTTGTATTGTTTTTAACTAACGTTGTGATAACTGTATGACTATTGCTTTGCATTATTGAAAATTATCATAGTTACTTTATGATTAGTTGAATTGTTGAAAAATGTAGAAATAAAATGAAATAAACTGAATACAATGGCCGCTACTGCAATCGATAATATATGGCATTAGTGGCCTATGTACAGTAAGCCGATGACGTTCCCTGCTCCTCCCACACGTGGAAAAGCACACCTATCGACACGCAAGGCTGGAAATGCCCCATGTCAGCCGTTAAACGGACCCAGATTGTCATCGCCGGTATCCCGATGCTTGAAATTTACACAGCATGCCGTGAAGGCCGAAGCGTTGGATATGATTTCACGGACAGAGAATGTGGAGGACTCTTCCGAACATGGGGGGTTTCGTCGAAACAACGATGGATAATTCGGCAGATTTGAGCCCAACCATGTCTATATTGGCCAAACTCCAAGTACAGCAAATATGCACTGTAGAAATTGAAGTCGCTGCGCTCAAGCGTCCATGATGACTGCAGATTCAAAACAACTTGACTAAAGTTGGAGAGAGCTCTCAACAATTTTGATTTGCTGCTAGCATTTCACTTTATCATCAACAGAGATAAAGGTTAGATTTAAATATAGGACCATCTATTTACATAAACATGTACATATACCGGCTACTGTACAAATTTGTAACTCTTCAAAACACACACACACACACACACACACACACACACACAGACACACAGACACACACACACACACACACACACACACACACACACACACACACACACACACACACAAAAAAAACACAACAGCGAATGCAGTTCAGACTATGTTTATGGTAATTCAGTTTATTTTACACCCCCCCCCCCAAAAAAAGAAGGGGATGTTTATAGTAGGAAATTATTTCAGCAATGATTGCTTGATGGGAGACCACAAGTTATGAAAATGATTGACATTGATGGGTGAAAGCCTTTGAAGGGAATTCTGAATATTTGTTTTCATTGTGGTTATACGTGAGAGTAATTTGACCACAAGAGATTTTGAATACATAGACCAACTTCACATAGCACAACATGACTGCTACTACTGAACTTCATCTTCATATAGGACTGTTCCATAATGTTCTGGATGTTTTCTCTCCCAAGCCTAGTGATGGGCTATTCTTCCATCTGTGTTTGTGCATGCATTTTCAATACCAGACGTCCAACCTACTGTACATTTTAGTTGTTAACTACCGTACGTTGGGCTATCCTCAGGCAAGCTCTCAAGTTGCTATTGACAAGGGTATGCATAAAATTTGCATTCATTATAAGGAATTTGTTGATTGGAAGAATCCATTTAGGCGCATGGTAGAATCTATGCGCACACACAGTATGATGTCATAATATCGAGGGAGATGCTTAATACATGCGGCAAAGAGTCATTTGGGAACAGATACAGTACCACATGCCATAGACAGTTTGTGTTTCAATCTGGTAGAGTGTAAAAAAAGTGTGACCTCGGGGGTAAACTGCCCATGTGCAAGGCAAGAATGAGGGACAAAGAGTTTCCTCGGCCAAGGCAACACCAGATTTCGGCCTCTGTGTGACCAAATATGGGAATTCATGGGGGGGGGTTGAAGAGAAGAATATTAAACTCTTTTTGCTCACTGTAAGTTTTGGAAATGATGTTTCTGAATATTTCTCTTGTGATATTATTTTTGTTGAGTACTTTCCCTACTGATATTTAAAGATATTCAAGTTTTAATATTTTTTAATCATTGCAGTGGGCCAACATTGCCTAAGGTAGTAACCAGTTGCAATAATAATATGGTAAACATAAACTACCTTCCTCTCATGCAACATGTACTTATTTCAACAGTATTGCCTTGGTTAGTTTTTTCTATGACTGAATTCTATGTCTCAACTGATACCATATTAATGTGCACACTTGTGGTACATAATTCATGTTTTCCCTCTGGAAAATGTGTGTATAGCACATTTTTCATTTAGACATAAATCAAAGAAAGCAGCAAACAATGGTAAATTCTTATTTTATCTTTACAATATAAAATTGAACACTTGATTGGGAGGGGCAAGAAAACTTAAATCACTAACATATTAATAATTCAACAGAGGCTGCAAATAATTTTCCAACTGATGATCCAAATAATAACTTAACAATTTTTGAAATTAACACATAAAGTAATGCAATTTTAGCTAATGGTAGTGCTTCTACATTTTTGTGGGTAAAGTAAACTATCATTATTCTAAATAATGATTTAAGATGTTTCTGAGATTGTTGACATTACTGGTTAACGGGGAAAGTCAACCAGAAGTGCATGGGTTCATGTCCTATTTATTTCCCCGGGACACTGGTTTCAATTTAAGGGGGATCAAGTCTAAATTGCATAAAATTATCTCTGGATAGTGTGCTGCAGATTAGAGTATACGCAGAGACATATAACACACTATAGCACAACCACGGACAGTCCAATAAAAAAAATCCATACCCCCAAATTGCCAAAAACATCTTCAAAATTGCAGATGGTACTTACGGTGAAATCTATCCAGTTTTGTTTTAACTCTGCAATTTGCTTCCCAATTTGCCATTACTCTTAAAAACCATTCTTCCATTTTTCTTGATTTCTTTCGGACCCTTCTTGTCTCGATTTATCCGCTCTAAAAAAAAAGACGAAGAATCTCTACTAGTTGCCAATACTGTGGTAAGGGCCAGACCAACATTCTTGAAACCATTACGGAATTAGGACAGCGTATTCACCAGCACTGTCTGATTCGGGTGAGAGTGGGCGAGTTCACTCTTTAGGTTTAGAGAGAGCTAAATTGCATGCTGTATATTTTACATTACTTCAAAATTGCAGTGACAAGCGCACTTTCTCTGGTGATATTAAAGTGACATTTCTTGCCGCATGGCCATCAATGACAAACACCTTAACTAACCTATACAAATGAAATAGAACTTATCAGACTGAAGAAATTTGAAATACACTCCCTGTGACATAACATGTTTTTGTTTTCTGGCTTAACTTGGGATTATTTTTCTTTTAGACTTGCGCACATTGTAATTGTTTTAATTATCAGTCTGTTGTACTATTGTCTTAAAAAAAAAATCAAAATATGTACTTCAAAATGTTTCGTCATCTGCAAATGAAAAACAAAGTACATCAATAAGATTCATTTTAATTTGTCTTATAACACATCTAAATTATTTGTGATTATCGTCTGTTTGGCAAATTTGAATATTAAAGGTTAGTGACATCATTGGGAACACTTGAAAATGCCTCAAGAACCAAATGAGTTGAAATATATTCCAGCTGTTCACTAGCAGATGTGGATCTCCCACCTGGGAGGATTTGTCTGTA
>JZLH01S0434225.1:15406-45583 GCA_001188425.1 Eucidaris tribuloides
TCAAGGATAATTATGCGGGGGGTTGAAGAGAAGATATATTAAACTCTTTTCTCACTGTAATTTTGGAAAATGATGTTCTGATATATTCTCCTCGTGATAACTTATTTTGTTGTATTACTCTTCCCATACTGAATTTTAATAGATATTCAAGTTAATATATTTTAACTATTGCAGTGTGGCCAACATTGCCTAAGGTAGTAACACAGTTGCAATATATATATGGTTAATAATCGAACTACCTTCCTCTCATGCAACATGTACTTATTTCAACAGTATTGCCTGGTTAGTTTTTCTATGACTGAATTTCTATGGTTCTCAACTGATATCCATATTAATGTGCACACTTGTGACATAATTCATGTTTCCCTCTGGAAAATGTGGTAGTAAGCACATTTTCATTTAGACATAAATCAAGAAAGCACAAACAATGGAAATTCTTATTTTATCTTTACATATAAAATTGAACACTTGATTGGGAGGGGCAAGAAAACTTAAATCACTAACATATTTAATAATTCAACAGAGGCTGCAAATAATTTTCCAACTGATTGATCCAAATAATAACTTCACAAATTTTTTAAATTAACACATAAAGTAATGCAATTTTAAGCTACTGTAGTGCTTCTAACATTTTTGTGGTAAAAGTAAACTATCATTATTCTAAATATATGATTTAAGATGTTTCTGAGCATTGTTGACATTACTGTTAACGGGAAAGTGCAACCAGAAGGCATGGTTCATGTCCTATTTATTTCCCGGGACACTGGTTCAAATTTAAGGGGGATCAAAGTCCTAAATTGCATAAAATATCTCTGGATTAGTGTGCTGCAGATTAGAGTATACGCAGGAGACATAATAACACACTACAGCACAACCACTGGACAGTCCAATAAAATAAATCCATACCCACCAAATTGCCAAAAACATCTTCAAAATTGCAGATGGTACTTACGGTGAAATCTATCCAGTTTTTGTTTTAAACTCTGCAATTTGCTTCCCAATTTGCCATTACTCTTAAAACCATTCTTTTCCATTTTTCTTGATTCTTTTCGGACACCTTCTTGTCTCGATTTATACGGCTCTAAAAAAAAAAGACGAAGAATCTCTACTAGTTGCCAATACTGTGGTAAGGGCCAGACCAACATTCTTGAAACCATTACGGAATTAGGAACAGCGTATTCACACAGCACTGTCTGATTCGGTTGTAGAGTGGGCCGAGTTCACGTCTTAAGGTTTAGAGAGAGCTAAATTGCATGCTGTATATTTACATTACTTCAAAATTGGCAGTGACAAGCGCACTTCTCTGGTGATAATTATAAGTGACATTTCTGCCGCAGGCCATCAACATGACAAATCACCTTAACTAACCTATACAATAAATAGAACTTATCAGACTGAAAAATTTGAAATACACTCCCCTGTGACATAACATGTTTTGTGTTTTCTGGCTTAACTTGGATTATTTTCTTTTAGAACTTGCGCACATTGTAATTGTTTTAATTATCAGTCTGTTGTACCTATTGTCTTAAAAAAAAAATCAAAAATATGTACTTCAAAATGTTTCGTCATCTGCAAATGAAAAACAAAGTACATCAATAAGATTCATTTTAATTTGTCTTATAAAACACATCTAAATTATTTCGTGATTATCGTCTGTTTGGCAAATTTGAATATTAAGGTTAGTGACATCATTGGGAACACATTGAAAATGCCTCAAGAACCAAAGAGTTGAAATATATTCCAGCTGTTCACTAGCAGATGTTGATCTCCCACCTGGGAGGATTGTCTGTAATTTGTTTACTAAGGAGAATCAAGCATAAACATAGGAGTATCTTATTCTTTTGGCGGTAGTGATAAAAAATAACCCCATAGAGAGCCACACAGCAGGTTTCCATGCTACTAGTGATATTGACATTGTTTGTTTTAGAAGGAGTGAACGTTTGACTACAAGATTTTCACAGGAGAAGCCTTGCAATAGTTTACTTGATTCTAGAGTAGTATCAAGCCCAAGTTGAGGACTACCCCCAATCATGTCATTTACCTTTAAATCCACAGGTACAAACTGGTCTTACCATTTTCTGAGTAACAGTTAGAATATGAATCCAAAATTGTTTAACATAACAATGAAAAATCAGATCATAATTTAGAATTATTACAATGTTTTCAACTCTCTGTCACCTTTAGATACTAGTAGCTCTCACTATATTCCCAAATGGTGAAAAACAGGTTTAATTCTCTTTGTTACTATAATCACAAATTATAAACTTTTTTTTTTGCCTAGGAGTTGACTGCTAACATGTATCCTTTTAATTCTGTCTCTCTCCGCCATGCAACGAACGCTCAACTCCATGCAACTGAGAACTTGCATTCTCCATAGCGTGGGGACGGCAATAAAGGAGCAGAAGTCATGACCGGCAATGCACGCAATAAAATAACTTTTACAAGTGACTGCAGCCATTCGGGAAGTGACACGACACAACACAACAAAGATCCTGTCGACAGTGGCAATCTTGTAAATAAACTCCATTGTTGGTGTCACTTTTGTCAGAATTTAATAAGCTTTACCAGTCATTTATATCTTGATGTAAATTATTCCTGATATTTCAAGAGTGTGTACAGGATATAACATTCGATATCATTATTACTTTACTCAATTCATTATCAATGAGGCTTTATCTTCTTTTTATCAGTGTACACAGATACAGCAACTACGCATTGAACATGTTTGCACTGATTTCATCAATAACAAACTAATTTGTGTAATTTAGCATTCCTTCATCTAAAAAAGACTTGGTTTGAAAAAGACAAGAGTCTTTTTTCAATATGTAGAGTTTGAGACTTTAAGAAAATCCACTGCTGCTTATAACTGGCATTCTGCGTACCTCGCGATTCACAAAGGGCTCTTAAAATATTTTAGAGCCAGATTACATCACTTTATGCTTCTCAGCAGATTGAAAAGTGATAGGCCAGCTAGGGCCATGTCACCAACATTGCTGCAACTCTTGACAAAACAGCTGTTTTGGTGAACATAAAATGAAACATCAGTGCTGGCTATCAATTGCATATGCACACACACACAAACACATGCATACCACACACACACACCACACACAACACAACATACACAGACAAAACAGCCATCAGACGGCCATGCTGAATGTAACTAAAGGCGAAATAGTCAATTGCATTAGTCCACAGACAAATGCCATTAGAGAGCGGAGAAAGAAACAACAAAAAGAAAGAGGAGAAAAATAATCTCCAACAGAGTATGCAACTGTGGAACACAGAATGCATGATGTGAGTCGATGACAATATGCGGCTGAGCCCTCCTATTACGGTCTGGCATGGAGGGTCATTAAGATGGTATTACACTTAAAAAACAAGCCCTAGAATTTTCGGCATTGACATTCAAATTATTCATCAGCGTGATAGTATTTCCATGGCATAACCATTACAGCTGCAAAAGAATTTATTGGATTCGCATATGACCCAAGTTCGGCAGAGCAGTGAGTGAATACTGCAGACAGTACTCATCAAACAGAAAGATAACTACAACTTCACACTAAAGTATAAACTTTACAAATTGAAAAAAAGAAGAAATGTACTGAATAGAAATTTTCACAAATTTGTTTTATTAATCCCTTAAATTAATTCATGTAAAACTTAACGCTTTCAAATAATACCTATATGTGTAGCTTCTTTGTATCTGTCTTTAAGAAAGACATAAAATAATGAAAAAGATAACCAACTATTCTACTTGTAACATGGATATCTGCGTAATTAATCAAAGGTTAGAATGCAAATGCCAGGTGATGCACGAGTGGAGCGCCTTTCCATTTATGGAAATAATACATGGAAAAACAAAAGGGTAATTGAAGAGTGTACCACTCTAAATGAAGACAAATTACCCGTCTAATGAAATATTGGTCAGTGTGTAAAGAGAGCCTCATTCATATATCAAAGCAGTATGGTTTATTTTCAGGAACTGACAGGCCTTTATGCACGAGTTGCAAAGATGATACACGAGCGAAGACGAATTAGGAGCCTGATAATAACCATAAAAGACAGATGTAATGCTCAGTATATCACCGGCTATAATTTTCAGATAATCCTCGGCCAGATTAGCTGTGGGTGCCAAAGATTGTAAATAGAGAAAAGGTTGGATGAACCAGAGTGATGCACAGCCAACACATAAGCATCATCGCTATTTGTCCAGTCGCACCAGGAAAGCTTGAATCAGCCATCCCCGGGTCAAGCTAAAAGTCACTTCTAATCACAGCTACAAGAGCCCAACTTTGCTGATGACCTGCCAAAAATTCTAGCAACATACATGCCAATGTCGAGAGGGCAAGTAGGCTGCAGACATTCTAGACATAATCAGTACAAATTTTTCCTGTAGGTTTTTTTTTCTTTTCGTCTTCCACACTGACGTCAGATTCAGAGCAATATGCCAACAGTCCACACAAAGGGGAACGTCGTCTTACGGATACCACAGATGTTTTGTGAGGTTACAGATATACCAACGCCAGAACCTAATGAAATCTACACAGATATTTTTATACCCAGTGAGGATGAGAAAACAGAGAGAGAGAGTGTAAGAAACCGGGCTCCTTGGATTCCGGAGCGGACAGCGTGAAGCGCTGCCGACTCGTTACAGAGGATCCAATGGCAATCATAGTGATGAGACTGTGATTGCCTAAACGAAAGACAAGAGGGCAGTAAGGGCAGGATGATGGTGTAAACATGACACACAACACTACTCTTTATTATCTGTCGAGGACATAAAATAAAATGGACACACGGATCACACATGTGCACAGACATGTTGCTATGTAGTTAATGATACATCAAATTCCCATTTATAGAGTGACAAGCCATGTGGTTGCATGACCCTTTATTGGTGGCACTGAATTATGCACCTTCTCTACCGACTAGTAGTATACTCATTTACGATAAACAGTCATCTTTTGACCATCATAAACACACATAGTATAAGGGGAGGTAATAAATCATCCACAGCACATGCACATCACCTGGCAACACAGTGTAGATCTACAAATGATTGAAGCTAACTTGTTCAACTTCAGAAAATTATTTCAGACAGACTCTAAGTAAAATCAAGTCAACTTAATGAGTAGATCTAGTTTAGGAAATATATAAATGAATAACCACTACTAAACACTACATAAAACATTGCCACTTCCATAGCTGCATTTGTAAAATTTGACTTGCCGTGGCTTAGGCTTAACGTTAGCCCAAATTCTTAACGTAAGTTTGTTACTCGACCACGTCTAGAAATTCTACTCTGGAGATTAAACTCCAAAATTATTTTTCTGACAAACTCAGTCTTCAGGAAATTTTGTATCCTAGCCTTAAACATGTCATCTTCCTGCTGCTAATAAATTAATTTGTAGTCACAAGCAAACTTACAATGTGAAGGCTTAAATTGACAGCAATCATATAGACCATGTGAGAGTCCACATCTTCATCAGACAGCAATTTCAATATGTGGGACCGAAGTAATTTGCTTGTCACACAAGAAAACTAGCCGGTACAATTTACCCTAAATTTACACTTCTCTTCATTTGAAGAAATTACAAAAACGACGCAGAAAGATGGCAAAATCTTACTTTTAACTTTCGATGACATGCTAGATGAAACAATATGTTACAAGCATTTATTCATGACATTCAAAAAACTCATTTTACAGCTTACCTGTTTCTGAAGACGATGTAAAGGTCAAAGGTCATAATATTGGAAACTGAAACTACTGACCACAAGCAACTGTCCTTGATACGTGCCAATCATTTATATTCTGTTTTCTTGTGTTATTTCAGCTAGTTGATTGAAGTAATTTACATTACAAACAAACATACAATTTCTGTCATGTTCGTAAACAAATGATAAAATACTCGTAACTTTCTCATCCAACATTATTTTCCCTATTTCCCCTGCTCTCTCCCCCACGGCCTATCACACTCTAGGCTATTGTCATGAATAGATTGATGGCAAGAGTGAAGCTTATACCTCTTATTTCAAGTTTTAACTACAGGAGGTATTGTTCTTTATTCATGGCTCCAAGAGTCTACTTTCTTTGCCGAGGGATTCATAAATCGATGGTATATACACAAAGAGTAAGTTAGCATTAACAGTTTTGCACAAAAATAGATCAGGTAGACCTAAAGTTCGTATCCCAGGGTTCGTATCATAGCTTTTATTTCCCCTCCCCCACAAGCTGCATTTTGCTGTTAATTTCACTGTAGAGGTATTTACAGCCGCCGTACTTATCAAGCCATTATCATGATTATAGTCAGTATACCTATACGATTGCAATTAGAATTATGATTATGATTATGATGGTTATTTTACCGCTTATACTGCTGCTGCTGCTGCTACTACTACTACTACTACTAGTACTACTACTACTACTACTACTACTACTACTGCTGCTGCTACTACTACTACTACTACTACTACTATTACTACTACTACTACTACTACTACTACTACTACTACTGCTGCTGCTACTACTACTACTACTACTACTACTACTACTACTACTACTACTACTACTACTACTACTACTACTACTACTACTACTACTACTACTATACAGCGTGCTACTACTTATCTATTCTTCTTCTTATCATTATCACCATCACCATTATGATGATGATGATGATTATTATTATTATTATTATTGATGCTGTTTTAATTTTTATCATCATATGTTTACAGCCTATCAACGTCTATACATGATCAGGCCTCTGAAAAAAAATGAAATAATTTAATATGTTTTTGTAATGATCGAAGACAGAATTAATCTGCAAAACGGTATCTAAGCTCAGCTTAGATACAAGTTAATTGTCGGGAACATATTGTTTTTAAAATGCTTGAATGACGTCACAATTTCACCTAATCGCAAATTCGAAATAGATATCCGCTGCCAGTAGATGCCATAATTTTTTTTTACAAATCACTCAAAAGTAGGGAAGAAAGAAAATGGCGAAATACTTTTTACTAACCAATACTATTGAGTGTATTCCCCACACCGCAGCCGAATCCCTCTTACGATATATGGCTGCAATATATCGTCAAACTAAGGGCAGTTTTCATATTTATTGAGATATTAAATTCGCCGGCGATGCGAAATATATATGCATAATAGAGATATGTTATCGTGATATATACTCTATGGATGTGTACCATTACGGAACTCGTGTACATAAATTGTAGGCCATGCAATCTTTCACCAACGAATATATTACTCTATTTTCTTCAGATATATCTACAAGGACAATAATATGCAGTATTATTTTTCGTTTTATGGACTTGAATAACGGAACTGAAATTGAGCAATGGGTTACTCCAGATTCTATATGGAATTTCAATTTACGACCAGAAAACAATGCAACCTATACACACCATTCCATTTTCTACAAATCTAGGGCAGTGGAATAAAGCCCTTTAGTATCGATTAAGAAGGTTAAACTTGATAATTACGAAAATAATGATAAAGTATTTTGACACTAGATTTCCCTTTTGGGGTGGGTGGGGATGGAGATCAACTTTGCTCACTTAAGAACGAGGGAATTATAGAATAATATCATCACAATTTACAGATTAATTCACTGTCACGACTGGACACCCAGAGTCTATATTGCTTTCTGAATTTATCTGCCAGATCGATTGGCGCAAATTTACCGTTGCCAATCGGCGGATCACAGCGGGGATGATTATAATGATAATGATGTGCTAAATAATTCACAACAGGCACTAATAACAAAATGTCTACTCCAGATACTATGGATAATGCATTTCATGCAACACTGGATAGTCACAATTCAATAGTGTATCCCAGCCCATGCAAAAAAAGAAAAGTGTTATAGTGAGACGTTCTCCATTTTCTATTTTTCCTCCCCCGCCCCCTCTTTGCAATATTGATCGCTTATATTCAAAATGTCCCACATAACGATCGGTTGTATAAGTGTATACACAGGTCTGGAGAGAGAATAGGGTAAGGAAAGGAACTCGCTTTTACTTCTCCGAGTATAAGATTATGCAATGTTATCGGCCAACATACTATAGCTATCCCTTCAACAACAACAACAACAACAATATTAATATCGATTTGAAACAATTATCTTTGTTCTTTTCATTGTTTGCAACTGAATTGGGAATGTCACCTTTGTTTCGTCCTTGTCGAAAATCTTGTTAGTCTCATGCAAAGACTCATGCACACTGTGCAGCATTTAGAATAGAATTCCAAAACCTACAGTTTTTTCGTCCTTAATCATTTCGGTTGCAAATTGGCATCCCCAAAGGTACTGTCATTGTTGTATTGAGGTGTTACAATGTTTTCTGGTGTTTCGTAGTAACATGACTGACTCTAAATAATGCCCATAACATTATTCTTCCACTTTACCCGTAAAACATTCGCATGAACCATCATAATCATATGCCTAGCAGTCCTTGTAAAAAATGGTCTCAAAATCACTTATCCACTGTGTTACGGAGAGGCAAAAGGAATCTTTAAAAGATATATAACAAACTTGTCCTATATACTGTCACAAACTATTAGAATACAGTACTCCAGTCTTCTCATATCAACAAAGTTTTGTACACAGAAATAGTGGTCAAACGGAAAGTTTTGAAATAGACATGGATAAACATCGTTACAAATTTCACAAGACGCCACGTCAACCAAATCGCAATAAAAGCTATCACGCTGACATGCATCTAACATCGAAAAAAAAATCTAACATTTTTGTCTTCAGTTATACTAAGAGAAAGAGAGATGAGGTCGTAACTACTCCTCTTATACCAATGAGCTTCAAGCTCCTTGCTTATACTAATCGGAAACAAGCTCCATCATAAACTTGAAAACAAGTACTACATCTGCGGTATTTTAAGGAACAGCAGAACATGAATCAATCTACTTAGTCAGTCTTCTTTATTATTCATTGAAGTGTGTGATAATTTACTTTCAAATCAAAAAATAAATAGGGGCCTACTTGAAATTGCTATCATTTTCTAGGCTTACTTCAGCATCATTGCAAGCCAAAATATCTACCTCAGTTACTTGCATATCTAGTTTGTCGTTGATGGATAGAATGTCGTATATTTTTTAGCAGAAAAAACACAACAAACAACACAGCAAGAAATCGAGATATAACTCGCCAACGAAAATTAAGAAAACAAAAGAAAAAATTAACAAGTCATTCGGATAAATATGGCGCCTAAAATATTCAGTTTAGGCACAGAACAAGAGGTTCAAACTATTTTGATATGAAGGCACTCGCACGCCACGAAAATATAAAAATACTAGAATTTCACTCCACAAAATAAAGGAAAAAAAATCACACATTCTCTCGAACCTTTTGGCGCCTTTTCAGGAAGGACCCGTATGTACATGGGCGTGGTTTCGTTACCATGGCTACAGTGTAGGTTTTCGTTCACCCATGGTTCACCTAACGGAAAGGGTGACAAATCATTGAGGACAGTTAATGATAATGACTTTTAAGAAAAGAAAGAAGATAATTTAAAATGACAATCGCGGAAAGCGAGTAAAAATTCGTTTGATCATTCATAATAAGGAGAAGCATAACGAAATCTCAATTCGCTTGGTTTATTGTTACAGTTTAACCAAAGAATCCCTCGCAATAGAAGAATGATACAGGGATTGTAATTCCACAAAAAAGGGAAAACACAACCATGAATGTAAAACCAGGTATTGATAAAGATTGTCACAATTTTCAGCAGGAACATCATCTTACGCATGCCTTGTGATATTAAACATGAAAAAGTGAAATAAACCTATTATCATTTTTTTTACATTGTTGCAAAAGCTGAATATGAGTGTTACGTTTTGGGATACGTGCCGGGGACACGTGGTACGGGTGGTGGTGGGGGGGGGGGGGGGGGCGATTTGAACTCTGTGGACCTACATGAGTATCATGCGTGTCTTTGAATGACCACTGCGTGACCAATAGCATTTTCCAGCCCACCCATGGTCCTCCGGACGATCTCAAAACCACGTGACTCCCGTTCTCTTCTGGCGCGCACACACGAGCACTTTTTCTCCATCGGGCTTTTGCAGGCGACACCAATATTCCTCATCTATACTGGGTAAGCAATTAACTTAACCTTGAACCAGCAATGGGGCAGAAGGCCAACAAAACTGACCCTGAATAAACGGGACGATAGACTCGTTTAATGAGGCAAGTTGCCGCTGGAGTAATGCTGCTTTAGAAGCTGGTTTTTCCACGAGGTTCGAGGTAATTCGTGAGCGATGGTCGTTTGTTATATTGCCACTGGCCATTGGTGGAGGATGGTAGCGGGGCTGATGAATTAATACGTGGCACGCGAGCAGAGTGCAGCCAAGAAATCGGGTGCACGCGACGGGTATCGCTCCGTAACTGAATACGAAGCAAGGAATGCTGGAAGTGCGTGGAGAGAACCAGCGAGGGATGACAATCTTTTTCTGACCAGACGCGCTAGATGTGGGTTTTTATGCCTATCGTCTGAGCAGTTTATAGAAATAACCTCGAAACTGTAACTTCCGACCAAATGAACCTATAAACCAGAGCAGTATTTTGAGTGTTTAACAGCTAGCAGACAGAGCTGGATTATTTACTACTTCATGAAATATAACTCGGAGCATGTCGGCACAAATTTGTAGTCCCACGTGTCATGGTTTTCCACATACACATCCTGCCTTCAAATGATTAAAGATTGGTATAGTTACTGTCGGTGCCTTTACATTTGTCTTTATTTCCACATCCACATTCTGCCGCTTTTGAGTGATTTAAAAACCGGTAGTTTACTGTCTGTCCCTTGCCCTATTATGGTCAAACATCTCCTTTGACATGTTGAAGTCTATACACTCTTTTATCAAGCAACTATAACATCGACAGATTTCCTCTTACATGTCGGAGAGGCTTTCACGATGTCACACAAACTGTATAAATGGAATTGTTGCATATTCACTGAGGATTTAGCCGAATGGTCAGAGTCAACATATAGAAGGTGTGATTAAATATTGAATTTTGCTATTTAAATGTTTAAATGTTTTGTACTCTTCTCTTTAATTCCCACGAAACTCCAAACTACAAAAAAGACAAATGCAAATATTACCGCAGGTGTTCCTTGAATATACAAAGAATGGAATTCATTGTATCAGGGAAGGAATGTATGAATTCTTTATGTGTTTATACATAAAAAAAATGATGGTCTACATTACGAAAAGAAAATGCTATGGTAGTTGCGTATTACTACGAAAAAATAAAAACATTCAAGGAGAGAATGGGATAAGTAGCCATAACATGAGTAAAAACGAGAAGAAATGAGTAGAGTCTGATTCTAAAGTTACTCCTAAAAGAGTTAAATTTCATTTTTTTTAGAGAGAGTATCACAGTGATGTTAAATTCAGGTCAGTGTGAATTAATTACTACTTAATTATAATTACTCTCGCGTCTGAATTATGTTCGTTATTATACACTGTATGCGCAGATATAGCTTGCATCGCTTGGTACGCGCTATGTTCAACGCAATTACGTTAATTTGATCAATATTGTCAAATTAGATCCCCCAAACGAATAAATTAACAGCAAATAAATATGCCTCGGTTGTTTCTAACCAAGCATTATACCTATATCCACCCTATACTCTACTAACAAAACAGCATCACCAAGTACATCATGAAAGTTTAACAAATTAATGCACGTTAAGTTATTGCACGTTATTTAGTACGGCTTCACGCAAACCCATCCTACGCAAGAGTGCTTTTCGTCACAAAAGCGACAAGAATATCAAATTTTCGCTAATGATATTTCGTCGTTTTACAAATGATACCATGAATAATAGATAGAGGTGACAGGGATAAAAGGAGTTGTTTGTGGAATAACCTCACATCGTGTGTAATTCATCTCTCCAGGGCGAATTAGTGACGGTGGCTATACAGAACCAAGGATATACGGATAAATGACGCTATAAAGTTAAAGCGTTTTTAAATATGACCAGGTAGCAAATGCCATGGTGTTATATATTACCATCATGATACTTGGTATTGGGGATATGGGTCACGTATATATTGGACGAATAACTTATATACATTGGAATAATGGGTGAGTACAACAAAACGAGGTCCTTTCGGTGAAAATAATACCGTCTGATCCGAAATAAAATGTCACGGTCAAACACAAATATGCAAAACAAAATGGGCGAGCAGTAATTGCATCTATTCTAAACAGGACCAGGTAGATTCGTGCGTTTCGGGGTAACCGGTGGTAAAATGGCTACAATTGATTGTGCGACATCACGGCATATTTATTTCTTTCGTTGGTTAATATTATTTATTTATTTATTTATTTATTTTATTGATTAATTATTTCGTTCTTATATAGTCATAGTAATTTCGAATACGTACAAAGAAGTAGAGGTGTTTTTTTTTTTGGGGGGGGGTGTCAAAGAAAAAAAACGTTCTACAAACATTTCCTATTACTCTTGGCTCGATTATATATCTCAGCTTGCCAAACAGAGTATTCCTGAGTATACAGGTGGACAAAATAGTTATTAAATCTCATTTTGTATATTGTATCAAATCAACTACACAGAATAGGTTAAAACAGAGTTGCCGATCAGCGGAGATTTCAACTGTTTCCACAGCTTTCGTCCAATCAGGGAGAGCTATATCAAAATCCAGGCTCGTCCGGGAAAACTGTTCATAAAATAATTCGGTCCACGTCCGCCAATGCACGCAGGATAATGAACTGTCACACTATCTTTCATCACTCGTAATACGCCTGTGCATGCTACATCGTTGTATTTGACATCGTTATATTTGACATGTAAGCGAGTCAAAGTATCAAGTGTAACAAATAAGGAGTAAAACACACCTATAAATCGATATATCGATACTTTACATGAAATATGAAAACAGATAATCAGAACAAAATAATGCGTTTATTCACGAGGAGAATATACGGAAAGAAGCTCTGCCATCTTGACGACGATGAACATAATTTTGTCAGCGATGTCATATACATTGCATAAGACTGTCGATCAACGTCTTAGCTGCTAATTTTAATTGTGACAAGACAAATTGGACGAAAACTTCAGTCGCAGACTTACCCGTATCCTGTCGACTGGAATAGTGCCGTTTGGTGAGGGAAAGGGTTTCCTGTTTGCCTCATGGCCGCTAATGCCCGGATGTCCATGACTTGAAACGGAGAAAATGGAAATGTAAAAGGAAATAACGTTAATTATAAGCAACATGACATGATAATATAATAATGATAATATTGTACATAACGTCTTATTCACCCAGAGTAGCCTATTCCCTGACAAATACTGCTCTATGCAGAGCTAGAGGGCCCTGCAATTATTTTACTACCCCGTTACCAGCAGGTACCTATTTTCCTCCTTGATGTGAAGCAGCAATGTGGGTAAATCGCCTGGCCGGAGAACGAATATGCGCATGGCGGGATTCGAACCTAGCCTCTTCCACGGAAAAGGCAAAGAACAATCCACTAAAACATGTCATCTTCAACAATAACATATCGTCGGTAAAGAATCAGAAGGGCGTTATCACTGTACAAAGTCAATGGCATTAACGTCCTTATGGTTGTCGATGTGTGTTGCAGTAACGCCCTTTTGGTTCTTTACTGACACATAATAATGATATATATTTTTATAAATCTCTTCTAAAAATCAGGAATGAATGTGTCCCCTAAACAACAACAAGAACAACAACAACAACAACAGCAACAACAACAACAACAACAACAACAACAACAACAACAACAACAACAACAACAACAACGATGACGACAATAACAACATTAACAATAGCTACGACAAATGCCAAATTTGTTTTCGCGATTGCGAATTTCAAATCGTCTGGGATTTCATTAATCATGCTCGTGTCATTCCACCAACATGACCAAGTACAATAACAAGTGGTTACTGGTTATAGAGTTAATTTCGACCATCAGTAAACGTGGAACTGAGTTCCACCAACTACAATCGATACTTGATCCTATTAACCGATTTAAATCCAACAATGGACACAAACTCGTGAGTCTGCGCGTGCAATTATGGGTACCGATAGGGTTTCGTCGTCGCCGGGGATTATGGGACTTCTGCAAACTTTCGAAAAAAATCCAACTTTAAAGGCGTGTTCTCTAAAAGATATTGCACAAAATATTACCAACACAACTTAAAGACATCGTGTAATAATATTTCCATTCAAAAAAATGTAAGCTACATGATTCCCCATGCTTACTAGTGTCTTTGATAAGGTATAAAAATGAAGCCTTGAAAAATCACAGTTCAACATGTGAATTAAGTGCTTTAAAATAGTAAAAAATCATTGAGAGACCCTTCTAGTTTTCCCCCATAGACTGCTGTGTTGCAGAATTTTCATCGGCCGAGAATAATTCATGTGCCAATTTTTATCAGTACATATTTTACAAGGGACAGCATAACTGTCTGAACTTTTGCGTTCTAGGGTGTTTATCTGTCCATTTAAACATTGTCAGATATGTCAGATATCACAGTTTGATAATTTTTTAACGGGTCTTCCACAATGTTACATAGTGTCTTTAACACTTTATTACAGAAGTAGGATCCACGATTTAACCCATATATAGCTCCGTTTACGTTTACAAAAATTAAAGTAGTAGTTTGTGGTAAAACTATTACACAAAGTAGAAGAAATTTGACCAAGCATGGGGTAAACATTTGCCCACAAGTCGTGGTGGACAAAATTTTGACCCAACTTTGTATTTTAATAGAGTTACTGAGTATAGAATAAAGTTCTAAATCAAGAAGCTACCATGCACGTGGCAAACCTGTTTATATTGATTCAACAATCATTTCCTATCGTTATCACATACATCAAAACAATCGTTACTGATTGTAGAATTCTAAACAAAAACACTACGTCAACCAAACGCGATACGAATTGCAGGAAAACATATTCTCCGATTATTTTGATTTCAAAATGTAATTCTCAAATTTCTCGTCACTCTTTAATTCTTTCAAACAAGCAACCCAGCGTTCAGTCCACGCTACAATTAATATTAATTATGAACCACAGTCAATATATTGGATGGCTTCCAATGCTAAATCCGATCTTATAGCGAAATCTCAGCCCAGCTGCAAAACAACCCTGTTGTATTTATGTATTCCATCTTAAATAGTAGTGGCATGGTTGCAAGTAGAAAAAAATACCTCAAGAACCAAAATAGTTGAAACACATACCAATATATACACTACCTATACAAGCTGGAAGGTTTTGTGTTAAATATGTGTACTTGAGGAAAAAAAAACAATCGCTCATTTACTATTATTGAATTAAACTATGAACTTGATAAAAAAAAACTTAACTCATGAAAAGCTGCGCAAAACATTTTGAACGTCACTGTCGTCTAGTTTGCAGGCACAAACCCTTGTCCGCCGTGCTACGCAAATAAGGGTCTGAAAAATCTGTGCTGCAGACTAGTACATTGTATGTCCGTAGGCCCAGTGTTGAAAATGTTCCTGTCAAGAAGCCTTGACCAACAAGATTAGCCTTGGCTCAAGGCGCTGTGTAATTTTAGGGCCAAAATAGAGTGTGCCTGCAGACTAACAGTTCCCGACAATAATTTCCAACCGGAAATGTTTCACCCTGAAATTTTCACAGCAAAAACCTTAAACAGTTACTTTATTCTGGTACCATTGCGTCTTAAACTGAGGACTTCTTTCAATCTTACAATTTTCCTTTAAAGAGTGAGAGCGTCTTCAACGATCTCTGAAATAGGGAGTACACGGCGGAGATCCGTAGCACTAAGAAGTATCTGCGTATTGCTGGACATGAATGGGAAGATTTACCATTCTGTATAACGATGGGAAGAGATTACTAGGCTATATACAGACAAGAATGTTTGACAACAGGATCTAATACATCTATGTCTTCATGTGTAGTAGGTTACTTCGATTTAACAGAAGGAAATAATGCGACCTTTCATACCGACGGAATTAAACAGAAATCTCGCTTTTCACAATTCCCTGAATACCATCTTGTGCTACTTAAAAGTAAAAAAAAAAAATCGCTCCACTTTTCCTGATTTCTAAGACGATATTTTGTAGGAGAAAATTGTGGATCAAAGACTGGCGGGAGAGGCTTTTTGTTGCTTAGTCTCTCGAGGGAGAAAAATTGCTACCAGTTTGCGAAAAACAGTATTTTTCTTCTCCCCTTTATTTTGGACGGTAACTGAAAGCAAAGCAAGATTATCCCGCTAATGTTGATACAAAGAATAAAGAGGGTTTTTTCCCGTGAAAAGATGTTATTTTACTACTTCTTTATAAAGGGGCCCTATTATATATTATGCAAGTGCCATATTGTGACGTGGGAAGAACGGTCACTGACATTTTACTTCGAGAGGTGAAAGAATAACTATCTACTGTTAACATGTTAACCGAGATTCAAAGACTCACAGAACTTCAGCAGGAAATTCAAATGTGATAACTCTAAATTGAAAATAGTTTGTCCAATATGGATTTTTCTTTCAGTTATAAAACATAGAGTTGAAAACTGTTTTCGCTGAAATAAGTGTTGTAGCGAGTCGCGAGTGGTTGCTATAACAGTGTGTAGTGAAGTAAGGCAACAATTCACACACCTGTTCAATGGGAAGCCCCAGCAAAACGCACCAAGTTAGTGAATAAAAAGCTGCAAGGTCAGATCAACATAAGCTGGTCTTAACACACGCGAAATTACTTTACACCAACTGTATGTGAACATTTGAAATGTTGTCATACATTGTCATCAGTCAAACCCGTATTTCTTAAAATATGAGATCGAATGCAAATTTATATTATTGTGTGTAGAATTTGGATGTACCAGTGGACTGATGTTAAAAAACACAAACAAAGATTAGAACATTGCTAAATTTCTTGCTTGCTTCATTCAAACTCGTTTAAAATATGCACTAGCAACAACAACTGCATAGGAAATTAATTCAGTTCCGATGGCTTAATCAGATACAGAAAACAGAAAATTACAGGACCTGTTCTAGAAATGATGAAGGTTATGAATAACATGATAATTAGTCCGTTCCGTACAACGTTCCAAAATATCACTTTCCAAAGTATGTGAATTTGTTGCAATGGTAATGAAAGAATTAAAACCGCAAAAATATCCTGTACACTTCTGGCAATAATTGCAGCCTGGAATCAGTAGTCGAATAATGATCGCAACTACACATCCAAATCAACACTCCATCAGGCCCCAACCCTCATCCCCCGAGGGGGGAGGGGCTAGGGAGATATAGGGTCGGGAGGTGTGACGGTGTATTAGTAGTGAATCCTACACGGTCACGCACCGGTGCATCACCCCGGTGTAAGCCCAGCTGGCAAGGTGCCAATATTCGTCAAGCAGCTGTGAAGCTCTTACTCCGCGGCGTGATGAGTTCTTGATTGGGGCTTATTTACAGGCTACTAGAGTAGAAAATTAGTTGCAGGTAAAGCGGCGTATCTGCTCCGGCACTTTCTTTGAGATGTTCATTTTGTCGCATGTGTGTGTATATGAGTCTTTACGTATTTATGTGTATGTATGTATGTATGTATGTATGTATGTATGTATGTATGTATGTATGTATGTGTGTGTTCCTACTGATTTCATTTCAATTGAAAGACAACATTGAATTAGCAATTATAAGGTAATTTAAGTAATACAAGTGCATGGTATAAATTGGTATTATTCAAAGTTGGTCGCAGAAAATAAATTTATGACATTTAATTAGAATACGGATACAGTATTTTAGATACGTACTTATGCAGAATGGGAAATGACTGAATTCATACGCATATGATGCATATGTTGTACGTTTTATAGATGGATTAAAGGTCTTTTTGCAATAATTTACAGACGGAATGACATTATAGATTATATAGCCATGTGTCGGCAAAGGGTGACGAAATACTGTAATGTTCCTGTCTGCAATTTATTTCACTGCAGCTATAGAATGATTCGTTTTTCAGACGAAAAGTATTTTGTAATGAGATCTCATATACTTTACCCACGTGCATACATATCCCTCCATTATCTGGGCCCGATATTACAAGGCCCACGGTGCATGCGTATCACCAACAGCTTGCGCATGCGTAAAATTGATCGCCGACGCAATATTCTGCATTATTGTATACGGGTTATAATTGATGTATTGTACACATCCGAGATCCAGAGTAGAGCCTTAATGTACTGCAAATTAATAAAGATATGATCATGACAGCAGAACCAATATTAAAATTTGATATTTAGCAGGGGTTTTTTCGGGGGGGGGGGGGATCAAATTTGTAATTTCCAAAAATTTGAAATGATAAAGCATTCAATAATAACTGGAGGGAAATAAACATTTCGTGACAAAATTCACTGAATAAAACTAGGCATTATGTCCAAACAATTAGATAAATTGCAATTGTACATATTGGGGTGCATTTGGTGGTGGGGTGGGGAGGAGAAGAGGGAGGAGGAGTGGGGGGGGGGGGGTGGCGGATTCAGACACGAAACCGAAACCATGACTGCCCCTGTAAAGCACCCGATATCCCCCTGCATTCAGCCACATACCATCCTAGTATGGTAGCAGTCGGGTGTAATGAGAATATAATGCCACACCTTGCAGGTAAAGGTCAAGAAACTCGAAGACAGAATTTGTAAGCAACAGATGTGTGGCTCTTTAATTTGTTCACTCCCTTTCTTTAAAAAAGAAAGAAAGAAGACAGCTACGAGAAGTTGTACACCACATAATTCTTCAGAATCGGTTTTGTTTGTTTTTTCTCTTTTTTTTGGGGGGGGGGTGAAGCGGTTGATTAAGATTTGTGCGTTAGGTTTTGTGAACACTGTTAATATGCAGGGATCTACGCCCTTTAATGAAGAAACATCCGGATGCGTGAATCACAGTGAGGCGATAATTATTCGTTTCACAGAGCGGTTTTGAATAGCAAGCATGGCTGTCCCTTTCAAAAATCTTGAGAAAGAATGAAAACTTGTATATGTTTCAACTCATATTGGTTCTTGAGGCAATTTCGAGTATTCCCCATCATAATCATTAACCTTTAAAGTAATTCTATTGACGTTTCAAAAGCACACAGAGTTTTGAAATTGTATCTACGTTGGCAACACCAGGGGTGTTAAATTTAACACCCCAGTTTTGCAGTTTGTCTGTTGAACTGTGTCCAAACAGTAAAATTATACCTTCCAGAAGAAACGTGGTATGTGGCACGCTGCACGATGCAAATTTCGAATTTAAGTTACTCACTTTTCCCTCCCCCTAACAAAAAATGAATTTCGTCCTAACACGTTGACCCTCATATAGCCCCCAAAATCCAGCACCTGCTACGTATTAAACAAAACACGATGTTCCAATCGTGGTGAAAATTACTGCAGCCATCGGCAACGCGGTGTTCCGTTTATTGGGCGACATTGGTCGCGTATTTCAACACGTTTGTCAAGTTTGCACATCGCCCGGCGTCGTCGGCACTTTCCGCCTGATAAAAAATGGAAATTACAAAATGGATTTATTCATTATCAAGTCAAGAACATGACTTGTTTTGAGACAATATGTTGATATGTGCTTGTCAGTAGGTGATGACAATGGTAAATTCTAGGTGAGGAAAAGGGGTGGATTACCAGCAGGAAAGTGTAGCCTAAGTAAATTGTAAGCAGCTGACACCTCTGCTTTCATTGGTAGGCACAATCACTGTAGTTTGAAATCAACCAATAACGAAGGTGCTTTTATTGGAGTAGACTTGGTAAGTGGTTCATGTTGGTTATGTTTAAAAAGGTTGCATGAAGGTTAGATACACTTTGTGGCACCAAGGCATGTTTTGATTACTATCTTGGATTGTTCGCATGACGATCTGACAACATGTTAGTTGCGATACGTTGTGCATATCAGAATGAACTCCCCGACCCCAAAGGAAAAAAAAACCTGAGCAGAAGACACCCAAAGAAAGAGAGAACAACACCCTACTACACAAGATACAACGTAGTAGAGTTGAAATAACATTCCTCGCTTTGGGGTTTTATCTGCGCAATTCGGCTAAATCTAGCAATTGAATAAATTGATTTTAAAACGAATGTTGACATGCCCATGATTCCTACACGGCTCTGGAAAGGACTTGGCACGGGTTCCTCGGGGGGTTTCCGACCGGACTAACCCGGGCTTGTACCCCGGGCAGATGCTACTTGAGATCGTCGCGATTCTCGCAAGGGGGGTTTATCAGTAACCTAACGCTGTCAACGATTAACATTAGTTAACATTTTGATGGAGCGCGCCGCGACCGGTCATGACATGAGAACTATGCGAATGTCATCCGAGAATGAACGACGAGTAATTTATTGAGAAATGAGAAACCCCAGTCCACGGAGGAGAAGATGAAGATATCGGAAAAGTGCGGGAGGGTGAAAATGAAAGTTACATGACGGGCGAGACACCTGCGGATGTAAGGATGTTGACGACTAGTTATAAACCAACTGAACCCCAGTCCGAGATGCTGCTATCTTCAACCTCAAAATCATTAGCGGGTAACCACTGATATGTTGGAGTTAAATGATCACAGACATTTAAATCTAAAAGATGTTGTTTACCACGTTTAGAATTACACGATAAACATGAACACACTAAACCGGACATTGATCAAAATGAAAAAGGTGTTTTCGATGTGGTTATCAAGAAGAAGTGTCTGATTCACCGATTGGGCATGTAGATAAATGATTTGTTACAATCCTCAGCCAGCTACTTTCGACTTTTGTTACAATTGTACAAATAGAAATACAATTGTAATGATTACCCTTGTCTTGGTTCTGGTTCTTAGGGATTTGAAAAGGAGCAAGACTGATGTGAAGTGTGTGAAAAGATTGTTTTTGTAATGTGTTTCATTAACTTACAGAAAACCATCTACATCCCGTTTGCCACAATATAATGTAGTGTGCAATTGGTTAAAGCGTAAAATGTTGGTCAAATGCTGGGCTGGAAGCATGTTTGTAAAATAGCCTTATGTAGATGTCACCGTGGTTAAAAACATGACACGATGAGTTGTTTTGCTAGTATATTTGTGACATGAAGACAAGCGATTAGCATGATTCATGTTCTGATATTTATGATGTAGAAAATAACTCGATCTCAGCGAACCGCAGCGATGTTGTCTCCAAGTCTTCCCCTGTGGCGGGGCGGAGCAGCGGAGGATTAGATTGCGATACGAGATCATCGTTTGGGCCGTGTTCCCGTAAAATCATGAGATGTTTGTGTAAGGGGATCGTCTGATGTCGCGATGGAGGTCGTGTCGTAAAGGAACGTCGTGCAACTCGTCGCGCGACGAACGTATGTACAATACATGTAGAATAGTACAACGCTGCTTCTACATGTACATGAATATTGTTATTGGATTGACATAAATTGTTTTCTGTTCTTGGTTATTAATTCAGTCGTGCTAAATACAGGGAGAGTAATGATTGCCAAGAAGCAGTTTATTCAACTATTTTGGGTGATGACTTTGAATCACTATTGTGAAGATGGTGGTGGATAGTGTTGCAAAGAATTAATGACAATAATGACGGTATAGTGGCGATGTCGATATGGTAAACATAGAGTGATTGTAATGTGATGGTTGTGATTATGATGACGACGATGGTGGTGGTTGTGGTGGTGGTGGTAGTAGTTATGATACTGATGGTGATGGCGGTGGTGGTGGTGGTGGTAGTGATGATGATGATGATGATGATGATGATGATGATGATGATGATGGCGACAATGGTGATAATAACGATAATATCAATGATATTTTAGCTTTTGGTGGTTATGACGTTTCCGAGGGACGATGAAGACAATGAATATAATCTTGATGCTAATGATGATGGTGGTGGTGGTGGCGGCGGCGGTGGTGATAATGATAATGATGATGATGATGATGATGATGATGATGATGATGATGACGATGACGATGATGACGATGACGATGATGATGGCGATGATACTACTTGTGATAATGGTAGCTTAATTTTGATGATTATGGTACTTCTGTCCGGAATATAATGATAATGATGATGATGATGATGATGATGATGATGATGATGATGATGACGATGACGATGATGATGGCGGGAATGATGATGGCGATGATACTTCTTGTGATAATGGTAGCTTAATTTTGATGATTATGGTACTTCTGTCCGGAATATAATGATGGATGATGCTGATGATTATGACAATGATGGTGAAAACGATGATGAAGATGATACTGGTGTATCTCATTGGGGTTATTATAATGTACGTATTATATATTATATATTATATATCATCATTATATTATATATATCATATATTCTATGTTATATATTATATATTATACAGTATATATTATATATTATATATTACATATTATATATTATATATAATATATAATATATTATATATAATATATTATATATTATAAATTATAATGTTGTCGAGGATGACTTCGGTAATCTACGTATAATGATCATGATAGTCGTAGCATTCATGATCGTCCCAAAATTCGCTGAGACATGGGTGCAGTGAATGTTCTCAGCAATGATCTGATAAATCCACGCACACAAAAAGGACATCGTGAACCCACACAACCCTACCCCCACCATCACGCCGAAATCTGCATTAAAAATACAGTCGTAAAACTTTCAGCCGTAAAGAAAATTAACAAAAATATGCTATTTGATCCGTGGTATCATTTCACTCAGCGTGGTCATATCGCTACGTTCAACACAAATCACATAAAATGACATTTCGCAGATGGGAGAAAAAAAAATAACATGATTTATGTCATCGAATGTCAACCCGTGTCATGTACTTTTCACACGAAGAATGTTATTGACAACAACTTAAAGACACCCAACTGGGGAGGGTGTTATCAATATTTTGCTTTTCCAATGTATAGGCCTATTATAGACGAGTGTGGTTTTATGAATAAACGCACAAAATACAGGGACGAAGTGATAACAGGTGCATCGGACGCGCGCTCGTCATCCAACGCCACGAACTGAATGAAATCTTTTCTCCTAGAAAATGGACCGAATCAAAAGTGACAAAAACTTCGCTTTTTACAGAGTGAACTTAAAGGGAAATAAGAAGATTGGAAGTATTCCACAATTTATGACACAGTGCTTCCAGAATGAAGTATAATTTCTACTGTGAAAATTTCAGAGTCATACATTTCCTCGTTGTCATGTTTGCTGTTAAATTATTATCAGAAAAGGCTGTGACTATGAAATTTGTTATGTAGCTTTCTTTATGATAACAATTTCCATTAGGGCCGAAGATTAATTAAATACTGGTAAATTGAAGCTTGATTCTCCTCAAGTAAACACATTCCAGACAAATCCTTCCAGCTTAGATTTACACTCTAGCCAAAGTATACATTGGTATATTCTTCAACTCAGTTGGTTCCTGATACATTTTTTTACTTTTCATGATCACATTCATTCAACTGGCCTTTAAGGCCATTTTTTTAAAAAAGAAAACGTTACTGTGTGAAGTAATTTGAGTAAATTTCGAGTAAGTTTCAGTAAATTTCATTCACTTCGTGTGTAGTGACCTATTTTTAGTTAGATTCAGTGACATTAACTTTGTAGGCCTATATCTATCTCTTGGATGAAGTCAAAATAGTGAAATTCACCAGAATAACTTACAAATCACCCCGTAAATAACGCTTCAGTTGAAAGTACATGACTCCAGTTGAACTAAATAGTAACTGTGGTAAAACCATGTGTTAGTAGCTCCATGGTAGGACAGTTGAAAATCTCACAACAAGGATGTTCGCTTTATACATCACTCGTCTATTACCTGAAATCCAATTAGCCCATTAATGACTGAAGTTCGGTAATCAAATTAGCTGCAGCAAAACGATTTAGACTACTAAACGTTTGTCCAATCCATCGTCAAGACCATATAAAGTTAATCAATTCGTTTAAACCAACTGATAGATTGACTTGATTCATATCTATGCGCCCACCGGAATGCGAAGTAGTGCACTATCGCATTTGCGGAGTTGCTCGCACTGAAACGATCACCATCGACATGACATTTTGCTGGAACTTCAGCAAACCATGTAGGAAACCAGGAGATTGAAGTTGTAGACCATTTCAACTTCCTTGGATCCATAATAACAAACAAAGGTGGATGCTCGACAGAGATCAGACGTCGAATTGAAATGGCTAAAACATCAATGTGTGCAATGCAAAAGCTTTGGGAGAACAGGAGCATCACTATAGAGCCACAGAGATCAGGCTAGTCTCTACTTTGGTCTTCCCAATTGCAACATATGCCTGTGAGACTTGGGTCTTCAATGCTGCAGATCAGAGAAGGATTGAAACACTTGAGATGTGGTGCTGGAGAAAGCTGCTCTGCATTCCATGGACAGCCAAAAAATCAAATGAAAGCATTCGACATGATATTGGGGATAGACATCCGCTCTTCAACACAGTGTTGAAGCGAAAGCTTCAATATTTTGGTCACATTGCGAGGAAAGATGGAGAAAATCTGGAGAAAGTTATCATGTATGGAAAAATAGAAGGAAAGAGAAACAGAGGAAGGCAGAGACCCAGGTGGACTGATGGCATTGCTTCCACAACTAACATGTCAATATACCGCTGCTACTCGAAATCTCAGTGTCGTCACGAATGGAGAGCCTTCATTAATGGGGTCACGAGTACTCAGCCATGAGTAGGACGACGACGACGACGACGACGACGACATTCTGTATTCCCATCCGCAGCATCATCATTTGCTATATAGCAGTTTTTGTTTTGTTCAAGCCAAGAGCAACAAATGCGACGTGCGCATAATTCAGCAAGCAGCTGTTCGAGGGCATTACGAAAAATTATTTTCTCGTCCACTAAAAAATACCCCAGCCATCCTGTTGGTCGTCCTTTATTATTTGATCTATGACTTGTTTCCAAACAGGTCCCTGCCGTCTATATAACCTCTGGTCATTTTCAATCCATCGTAACAGTTCAAATAGCTTCGAACGATCTTCTGCAATCTGTCGTCCATTGTGCACAGACACGGCTTACAGCACATTAATAGCGTAAGGTCACACTGAGCACAGTATTCATATCAATCTTGTTCTATTTGCAACAGTCGTATTGTTTTATCGTTTAAAAATGTTGATTGATACTGAAGTTCACTATTATATGATTTAAAGATAAGGTAGATTTGATCGCAAACATTATTTTAGATAACATCGTCATAAAAAAATCTTAAATTTCAACATATACTCAAACATGAATTACATCAAAGTGTGCTGACACGACCGTGTATCAGCTGTTAAGGGGGGGGGGGGATATAGGCCTACTATTCCACAACAACATGTTTACATTGCATTATGGAAATTGTAGCCACTTGTACCCGTAAACCAAAGAGGGCGATATTTTCTATGCTTCCTTGACAGTGGCCCATTAAATGAATATGTAATCTAATACAATCAGTTACGATTCCTGTTAAACTAACTGAATGGTTTGAAGAAAAATGTAACGGAGAACACATAACATTTTAATAAACGTAACATGTTTGAAAGTGAACACACTTCATCTTATGGTAATAACTGAACTGTTTACAATACGGGTGTATATAACTGTTTATAGGCAGTGGATCTCATTTGCAAACATCCCCGCAGACGAGAAAAAGATAACCCATGCCCTTAGGCTATTGATGAAGGGCATGTCTGTGAAATTTGGGGGTCCGTTATTACCTAGAATTTGAAAAATGCGAAAGAAAAACAACAGCTCTTTAGTGTACGTTCTATGGTAGGATTTTTTTTCTCGCGAGAAAAAATTCAAATCAGATTCTAACGGTCATTATAATTCCACTAAAACTGAGTTTCTAGCTCCTATATTTTGCTTAAGGTTTCCAGATGGCATTTTCTTCTAAATGCCATTGTATTTACACAATGTTAATTTTTACGAATGCAAAAGAGATCCCTGCCTTTAAAATATGGGTATACAGACCTATTTTGAACTTGCTCGCTGTTATGCAAATGTATATACGTATTTGACAACAGTAATAATTTTGCTGAAATAAGCAGCCATTCTATCTGTCCAATTTTCCTTTAAAAATTCATAACAGGCCACGGGATGTATGGGAATGGATTTCAGGTACAATAGAAAATTCAACAATTCCCCGACATGTATTAAAATCACCCAACTATGGAAATTATTGGACTGATATTACTTGCATCCCCGAAATAATATGTCGACAATTTTTTTTAAAGGTGATGGTATTTGAAATTTAAACCCGTCTGATCAAAATTTAGAAACTAGCAGTCAACGTTGGGTGCAATTTAGTCGTCAATTTTACTGGGGGAAGGGGGAAATCAACCTGTTATAAAATATTCCAACGAGCGTCAAATTACCTGCGTATGAAACATAACACCAAATACTTGACGATATATAGCGTGTAGGATCTTACACGTGACCCGTCCCTTTAATGTTGCGTATTGAGTCCGACGATGACATATTATTATTTTTTCCAATAATGATAAGAAATAATAAAATTGTATTCTTTCGTTTGATGAATTGAGGGGATCACGGGCCACCTGATTTCTGACAGTATGGGGCTATATAGGGCAACGAACCCACTGTTTCAGACGTGATCCAAAATCGGCCGAGATCGGGTAGCGCGATCACGTGATAACAATGAATTCCCGGATGTACCGGCCCAGCTCGAATGGCCCTTCCCCAAGATCGCAATGTTATCCGTTTTAACATCTATCCCATATTTTATCAGTACATTTTGTCGTAATCAAATTGACATGTATCAAAGAGGCTATGAAATTGAAACGTCACCCGTTGGGATTCACAAATGTTGAAAACGAAAATATCAGTGTCGGAATGATGTAAATGTGTAAGAATCGAGCAGTTTTTTTTTTTATCTTATGTCATATTTTGTTTTCGATTGTATTCACGTTTCGTTCTTTCGAAAGGGAGTGGGGGTCAGTTTTAGATTATGCCAACCTTGTGCATAATGTTACAATCAACACTGTAATTAAATCCAGCACGATTGCGCTATGTCATCCCGCGTCGTATAGGCTAATTTGTGTGATAAATACAAGATATGTTAATTTGATGACGAGCATATAACGCCAGAGGGGACATCCCTCACTAAATATCGAGCTATCATCGGTGTATTAACTTCACTGAATTGTTATGTCAATAATTGTGGCGGCGCCAGCTCTGTGTATCGGCTGTCTTGTTTTAAAGTCATTCGAGTACAGCTCTGCATGCTAACGCACAAACACACCACAATACATATGTTTTGAAATGCACGCGAGGATTACTACAGATATATACATATTGTTTCATTGATTATTTTCAGTTTTTTTCCGGATCATTTCATTTTACTAGCTTGCAGAGAAGAATGATTTCTGGATGATGGTTTTATTACTTCTCTTGTAGACGCACGGCGGCATAATATTCGCATTACTAATTTTATCCATCGTAACCAAAGTAATATAATCTCTGCATCGTTCTATTCAATGAAATAGAAATATAAAAAGTATACAACCACATTTAGGAAGTGAGGTGGTCTGAGTATTTTGTGCACTAGTTCATGCAGACGTGAACCGATCTGTGTTCGCGCCATTCCCAAACAATGTGTATAGGTATACATGTACGACAAGCACAGTTTTGCACGTGTTTGCCACCGTTGCCAAGGACGAGTGTCAACAAAATGACGTCATTTACCGTTCCAATTCAGACACGAACTCTTATATATTACGCAACTGTTAAATGTAGTATCTATCTGCCTGTGGGTGATATTTGTCCGAGGGGAAGGATTAAAACTCGTCTAATCGAAAAATGGGTCGGAAACAAATGTCTCGAAAATCGGTCCTTTTTAGTGTCAATTGAGATTTTAATCCAAATGAGGCCATGAATCCATGCGACTGTCTTGAGGCGAAAATGAAGATGTAATGAAGAAGAAGCGGTTGAATCTCGCGATAGATCAAAGAACATGCACAAAATAAAAACCATGTATTTTTGTCATTCGTAATAATAGCACGGGCAGGAGGTGAACAGACGCCACATGTACGGAATCCAGGGATTATATGATCCTTCGGGATTAGGAACTCGAACTAATTAGAGGTAAAATGTGGAAAATGTTGAGGCCGTGCATTGGCATGATTAAAGATTGCGAAGGATTTTCTGGTTATAGAGTGATTCCGATGTTTAGGAGAAGTGGGCGAAGGGTTTCTCAATTTCCATACATAGGGATGTTGGTCATTTCAAAAGGTTTCCGTTCTTTCTATTATGGAGACGTTTAAGGTAGCACACTTTGTGTGTTTATTCAAGTCGGTATGTTTTGTTGATCTACTTTCAAACAACTCGTTATAATAGAATTCTAAATTAGATCTAAGGAATGGGAAAACAAATCGATGTCTCAGTCCCAAACCCTGCTGATCTTCAAATATTTTTTTTTATTCATTTGGGGCAAGAATACAAATAAAATGGTGAATATTACGGTGGATGTCAGTTTTCAAGAATGTCTCGAGATATTTCATGGTTCACCTCAAATAATAATACATGTATAATATTTTACAGAATAATGTTCGCATCAGTGTAGTGCTTCTAAAGTCAATTGTAGATCTAAATTATACAAACATGTGCCAGAAACTGCGAATTTTACTCCCACTTGTCCACAGGCGGGTGTACTAACTCGGGGCTCAGAAATGCATAAAGTTTTTCTCGAAGTCACCATAATAGTGGAGTTTGCGCATTTTAGGATCAAACTCTTCAAATAAATACATCGATCGGGGAGGATTCACACGTAATAATGTGTCTTTATCGAGGAATGTGTGGATTCGAGATGTAATACCAATAACCTAAATCTCTTCACTGAATTAGGACATGTTTGCGTTTTGTTAGCTTTGGTCTTCTTTTTCTTTTCTTTATCTATCATGTTTGATTGTTCTGAGGTTGACGAAGAGCTCGTAAGGCAATGACAAGCAAGTAAGTTGTACAGCGCGTGTCTCAAAAAATTGTGCAAGACAAAAGCGCCCTCTTTAGCATTTAGAAAATATTGTTGTGATTGACGCATACGTCAACGTCACGGACATAGTCTTAGCTTTCAAATGCAGTTTGTTTTGTTCCATTTGCTTCTTTTAATCTCGAGATATGTTTAGTTAACAACGAAAGGGTATAAAATCAAATAGTATCATTTTTACTTGGGAAGAGAGTATGATGCTATCTCTGAATGCAGTAAAAGTTGCACAATTGTGATTTTACCCGGCTGTTGTTATTGAAACATATCTCGCATATCTCGAGATTACTACATGTAGATTCAACAGAACAAACAGTATTTGAAAGCTAATGCTTTGACATTGACGTTGATGTAATTGTATTTTCTATTGGCCATAGAGGGCACTTTTCACTTGTACATTTTTGAGACACGCTGTATGTAGTAGGCCTGCACATAATACGGAGTATATGAGATGGTAAAATTAAAAGAACAAACAACATTTGAAAGCTAATACTTTGATATTGAAGTTGATGTAAGCATCGTGTCACAACAGTATTTTCTATTGGCCATAGAGGGCACTTTTCACCTGCACATTTTTTGAGACACGCTGTATGTAGTAAGCCTGCACATAATATGGAGTATGTGAGATGGCTATTCGCGGGAGGAGCAATTTTTAGATGTAACCATTATCTTTCAAATACACAGGTGTTAATTCGCACGATCAGAGGCTACTGTTTTATGCAACTGGAACAAAAACTGTCGCAACGAAAAATCATATCGCGGCTTTTATCTCGGTAAACCACTGCACGTTCGTCACGTTTTAGTTTTCACTGTTTTACCCACATAACCATTAATGTTTGAAACGTGTCAATCGTTACGGTTTAAAATGTGATGATCGTCAAAACTTACGCAGACCCGATTGTGTTACTGTATGATGGGGGACTATAAAACGTTAGGGATTGCGTGTAAGGTGCTTAAACCGCGCTACCTGTGTCCCATTCCCGATCTCTATACCCCCGAACCCCCCCCCCCCTAAAAAAAAAAAAAAAAAAAATACATATTTACTCAAAGATGCCTCGTTTAACTAAAATATAAACGAAATCCAGTGTTTAACCCTACTTCAGAATTTGCCCCCCCCCCCATAATTATCACC
>JZLH01S0434236.1:13133-25599 GCA_001188425.1 Eucidaris tribuloides
AGGCTGAATTATGAAGGGGGTTATTGAAGAGGGGGTAGTTCTACAGGGGGTAATTGTTCAGCAGTTATAATGGTAATTGCCATAAGGAGTAGTTGTCCAAGGGGTGCGTGCCCTAAGAAAGTAATTGTCAGGGGGGGGGGGGGTGTTAGTTCTCAAGATGGTGGTTGTCCGGTGTACTTGCCCCAAGGAAAGTAATTGTACTAAAGGGGTAATCATCCAGGGAGTAATTTTTTTTTTTGGGGGGGGGGGGGAAGGGGTAGATGTCAAGAGGTTTGGAGCCAAGATCACAACTGCAGTAAGACTCCAGCCAGCGCCACCAACCAAAGCTACTAGTGTTGTATCTGAGACCACAGGTTCCCAGACCGAGGCCGCCCCAAAACACAAACTTGTCATAGGGTTTGTACAGGTGACTCGGACCGAGACCGAGACCGAGGCCACCAGAAACTGGCCTCAAGGCCGGTCTCAGATGCAACACTGAATGCTACAACCCCGGAGTAATAGTTGTTATACACATGTGAGTATGCTATTGGAAATGGATGTTACAGCTGTGAGAGTTAGAATGTGACAAGATCCAGGAAACACTCACCTTAGGTTCGTGGGTAAACAATGTTTTGGTGATCATCTGGGAAAATTGTTAAATATGAAGCGTAACACACAAGCTACTTTTAATTAAAGGGGTACAACAAACATTCAGGTGTATATATTGGAGACACACACATGTGCACTACACACAAAAATAATAGGAAATGGTTATTAAATCATCAGCTCAGAACCGGCAGGACACTAATGCCATTTACTTTGTACAGTAATAGTGCCCTTTGAGCTCTCAACCAACGAAATACAGTTACTACCCACTACGTCATAGATGTTGTGACCAATTTTTTGACATATGATCCATAAGGTCTCCTCTCCAATGATGGTTAGCCATTGGTTACAGAAACTGAATGTCACATGTGTTAATAACTCTGTGGGAGTTACATAACTGCATCTCGGAGGCAACATGTTAATAAGTTGCACATTTCCTCAGGGTCATACAAAGTCAATCTGTGCCAGTGTAGGAAATAACCCAGGGCGATGGGCGATTTAGCCCCTGGCAAAGCCCAAATCGCCCCTAAAATCCCCAAAACCTAATTCTTTGGGGCGACCATTTCCTTCAGAATCGCCCTCGGATTTGCTACGAAAAATTTCACCTTTTTTTTTATCATGACATTGAGACAAAAATGAATTAAAAAGTTGCTTTTGTGGATGAAGCACCAGCTAAAACATTAGCAATCTTTCATTGCATTCTTCAAATTCTGATGTGCAACGAAAAAATAGCCCCAGTGGTAGAAAAATAGCCCCCCAAAATTCAAAATAGCCCCAAGGCTCTAACAAAAATCGCCCTTAAAAAATAAAAATTAATTCCTACCCTGATCTGTGCGCATTGCAAGTTGAACTGACAGGCAATTTTTCTTCAAGGGGTCATTTGTTTTGTCCTAGTGGGGAAGGAGGAGGGGGTGAATTTGTGATGCATTACACCTGCAGGGGTGGGGGTGGGGGGGGGATCTGCCATCGTACTGTAGATCATTTCTAGAAAGTAGAATGAAGGAGTGCATACCAGTACTACACATCTGGAATTACCCCTTGACAAATTTCGCATGCTAAATTTGAAGCCAAATACAGTCATGTTCGTGCATTTAAATCAAATTTAACCTTTGTGGAGGCAGACTTTTACATACTTGTAGCTTTGTGTAATTTAAAGACACTATATAACACTGTGGAAGACCCGTTTATAAAGTTGTCGAACTTTGCTTTGACAATTGATGCACCCACGCCATAACCCCGGGGTACCAAACTAGAATTCGCGCCTTTGTTGAATTATTTATTATTATTTTCCAGCACTTACCTGGGTATTACAAATTATGTAAAACGTTATGAAATAAGGTGAAAATAACACATTTAACTTCATATTTTCACCCTATTTTCGTAAGTTTATGGTCCTTATTTGTTGTGGCACTTGCCACAGCCTCTGCATCCATCACCACTGATTTCATCAATCATAATGAAGAAAATACATTTTTTTCACACAAAGAGGGGCGTGCCAACGGGGTACCCCGGGGTATGGCGTGGTGCATATATCTGACAGTGTTATGCAGATGCACAATAAACACACTAGAACGCAAAAGTTTGGACAGTTATGCTGTCACTAGTACAATATGTGCAGCAATTAGTGTTGCGACATAAGTCGCGAAAAAGTCGTAGTCGCGACTATGTGTAGATAGTCGCCGACTGACTATCGGAACGCAATAGTCGACTTTTTATCACATGTTAATATTGTATTAAAAACTGAGTCAAAAGACGTAAAAATTGGACAGAACTACCAATCATTTATCTACCATTTTGTGGCAGAAATGAATCCCTATCTCTCTTTGATCGCAAATCAAACAGAACTGCCAAAATGTACTTAGATCGGCCTATAATCGTGCAATGCTATCATGCATATGTGTTGCCGTATACGTTGCGCTCACTGCGACTCAGACTGCGACACCCATGCACCCCACACCACCAATCATGAACACACTAAGACGTTGAACACCGAATGGTCGATCTAATAGTCGTAGTCGGACTATTGGTGGGCGACTAGTCGACTCTCTAAAATGCTGAATCGTGCAACACTAGTGCAGATACAAAATGGCACATTAATTTTATATCGGGCGATAGGAAATTCTGCAACACAGCAGTCTATGGAGAAAAGCTGGAATGGTCTCTCAATGATTTTCACTTTTTCAAAGCACTTAATGATTGTTTTACACTGCAATTTTTTCAGGGCTTCATTTTTAGACTGTATCAAAGACACTAGTAGCATGGGGAATCATGTAGCTCAGATTTTTTAAACTGGAAACATTGTTATACAGTGCCTTTAAGATGCAAGTGAGATCAAATTGCAATGTGTTCAACTTCAAAACGTGCAAGCACTTTGTCATTGTTCAGTGCATATAATAGCATGCATATTTGTGGACTATGCACTTATACGTATGCGGTGAGCAAGTGAGTGAATTTCATATCATATAGTATGTGACTTTCCAGGCACAGGCAGATTTTCTTCATGAACCCCAAAATATGCTAAAAATGTGCCAACTACTTGCAGTATTGTACATTCTGAAATCTGAATTGGTAAATGACATGTGCAGTGACATTTACACACATCAAACTGATAACTTTAATCAGTTTAAAGCTAAACTATCATTTTTACACCCAAAATTTAAGTTGTTCAATCAGCCAACCAGACTCTACTTCATTTAATGGTAAGTGAATTGGTTGATATGATAAAATTACACCGCTATACTAATAATACCAGTATCAATTTGTGCAATTATAATGTGGTGGTGTCTGATTTTTATTATTGCCATGTCTAAGCAAAATAAAACAATCTACATGTAACGTGATAAAATAACCCAAGTAAACACTACAAAATAATCACAAAAAATAAAGAAAATACTGAATCTGTCATGAAATGAAACTATGGTTCTATGTGTCCACATCAATTTGTATTACATGCACTTACATGACTTGTGCATTATTGACATAAGTCAGTAGCTACTTAATATGTAGATAAATAGGTCACTCAAATATGTTTATATTTTCTGATTTCAGCTACATTGATAGTGATATGGGCTTTGATGAATGGCATGAAAATGCTTGTATTATATATTATGAACCTAATCAATTTGAAGTTCAACACTTTGATGAAAATTTTAGTTTTCTATTATTGTGTTAAAATCTTTGCTGGGAGTTTGATTATATGAAACCTTTAAAAGCTACAAAGGAAATTCTTGAACTATACATTTTATGATGGGGGTCACCATTGAGTCATGTTACAATGAAATGTTCATCCCTGATTGACAAGTTTTGTACATTCTTCAAAATTTTGACAGAAGTTTCAAATTGTAAGATATATAGGGAGAAGCCAAGTTCATTCATGATACATGAAATCTTCCAGAACATTTCAAGACTGCAGTTTGTCAGCCTTGTGTGTGAAAAGCTCAACAATTGTTTTACATTTATGAAAAGAGGGCACAAATAGGATAGACTTAGCACATCTTTAAAGTCTTTTTGGCAGACAGGTGAACCACATTTCTGGCTTAAGCTGATGGTATTTTCTTTTTATGAGGATCACAAGGAAATATATATATTGTTTAATAAATTCCCATCTAGGAATTTTATAGCCTATTAACTTGGTTAACCAGGCAGCTAAGTGACAGGGCAAACAACTGTGAAAGATGTTAGATAATATGTTGCACAAACACTTGCTCAAATCAAAATTTGGGGTTGGATAATTTGGAAGGGGAAGGGAGGATGGGGAGAGCGAAAGGAATTTCAGCAAATCAGGAGTGCTTTGTGGTCGCCGTTTCTTTCTCAAATTGTTAAAGTGTGTTAGCAAAGGGTAGGGAAGGGCAGATGATAGCTCACTTCAAATTTTCACACTTTAGTTGATAAACAGCCGTAATATTTCAAAAGATCACAGGGCTATACTCCTTTTATCTCCATACTTAATTCAATAGGCAGTCCAAATATTTTATTTTACAAGATCATAGGGTTATATGGCAAATGCAGTACAAAATTGAAATGCTATGCTTGTCAAACCAAAATTAATATACACAGCCAAAGATACCAAATTAATTCTCATATGCCTGAGAAATACTAAAAGGAATGATATGCTCTTTTCCAACTAACTTTAATGGTGATTGCACATACTATGTCTATGATCATTCTTCGGAATAGTGCTGTAGTGATAGAATGCACACCCAAGTGTTGAAAAACTAAATTCCAACAATCTCTCTCAAAAACAATATGATTCATTTGTTTCTAAACAAACCTCCTGCATCTATTCACATGTCATTAATCAATTAAACCAACACAAGAATTTAAGTCAGAGTATAATTTTGGTCAATCTGACAATTTTTTATCAATCTTCCAGAAAGTACTATATTATCGTGTTAGACATCAGAAAACAACATCCCACCCATCGAAAATTGTTAACAATGAGACAGTATGATATCTACATGATAAGCTAACAGATAGCACTACATACACTTCCTATGGCAAAAAACTTGGAGAACCGCGATACATTTTCATTTCATTTTATCCGCAGTGGGCGAAAATTAATTTGTCATCATTTACCAAGACAATACACTCAGTCTGACTTAAATAATTGTTTCCATGGACAATAGGGGGTGCTCAAAGATTATTTAAGGAATAGCTACTGCAGCTATTACTTAAATAATCTTTGAGCACCCCCTATTGTCCATAAATAAAATATCTACACTAATAACAAATAAAAGAAATTACTCACCTGTTGGTTAAGGGATAGCAGTGTTTCTTCATTGATGTCATTACTTGCTACAATCATGAGTTTTTCAAACCAGGGTAAATTAAACCTGTCCAATAAATTACAACAAAAGAAGCCAAAAGGCCAATGAACAATGGGGAACAGAAATACTGCAGTAGATCTTGGATTTATGCTTTTGGTATTTCTTCTGTAACCCCATAAAAAAAATACTGTAGAGTTGATGCTTCAAATCAGAAACTTTAAATCATTAATCAATTAACACTTGTTGAAGATGAGAGACACAATATCTCATAACAAGGTCTACATGGGAAATATGTGTTTAAGCAAAATCTAACCACGTTTAACAGGTTAACAGGAATTATCTACAATCGGTACTTAACTATATAGAATGGTAATTGTTTTTTGATCATAATGGGCTACAAAGTGTTCAACTGTCAAATGGATTTTATGTTTTATGGCGGCTCAAGCCAGGTTGACGTATGTATCCGTTAAATTGTACTCTACACTTGTCCATCACATTACGTCGTCAGTAGTCTGGCAGAAGGGCCCTAGCATAAGTTCCTGACAGAAGGCACTTAATTGCCTCTAACTTGAAAATCATTGGCTCTTTTGAAATGAAATCATAGCAGTGTAATATTTTTAGATCTTTTTGTCAGTTTGTAAAGTACAAATGTCAATTAAGGCAATATTTCTCAAATTAGAGAAAATTTGCTGTCAAGGCCCTTTTGTCAGGAACTTATGCTAGGGCCCTTCTGCCCGACAACCGACTAGATTGTCACACACCATTCATACTACGACACATGAGACAGTTTGGCCCAATCATTTATAGCTGTTACATCTTTGTCCACACCCCAAAGACCCCCCCCCCAAATCCCTCGGAGACTTGTAGTACCCGTACCGATACCCATACCCGTACCCGTACGCCAAAATCTGGACCCGTACCCGTACCCAGACCCATACCCATGCTTCAGTCTGACTCCGTACCCGTACCCATAACTGGGACTCACACTACAAGTCTGAATTCCCTCCAGAAGTCCTGAAGTCCTAGTATCATATTAGTTAGACTTCAATCTGACAGGAACCTTTTCAAATCTCCAATATCAATCGAGAAAATATAGAAAAACTGTTTACTCAAGTACAACAGTATAATATCACTACCAATAATAACTCAAACCACTATGACCTTTGAACCTAGATCCTTGACACAGAACCGGGTCACACTTACTCGCCAGCCACTTTCTTGAATAATTCTCTAATGTAGAGTGACAGGTAGGCCAGATCACCGCTGTCGATACGGACCCCCTTGGCAGTGTATCCTAGCTCATTCAGCGCTAGCGAGACGGCACAAAAGTTGGCAATTCCACTTCTGTAAAGTGATAGATACAAAGTCATCATACAAGTTACACATTTTGATGTTGAAATAAATATTTCTTGACTAAATTGTTCTGTACAAATAAAACTACCACACATGCAATATGAATGCACCCAAAAAAGGGCAAATTATCTGTGGTGTACCGATGTGATATGTGCTTAAGTCACCATAAGCCATCTCTAATTTTAAAAAGGTATGGTTTAAATTCTGAAAAAAATTTCAAACAGTCAAAATATCCAGTATAAAGTCCCAAACCAGTTCAGACAAATATGCAACACAAGCACTTGAATAAAATAATAAGTGCTTATTATTTTGTAGCCATCAAATATATAACTGCCTTCAGACCTTCAGGTTTTCAGTTGTTTAAACAGAAAATTGAAAACAAATCACAACTTCCTTTTGCACAAGATTTGTTTCCGCCATGACTATTCACACGACCATATTTCTTACGAACTTCTTTGTTTTTTTAATCAATGATTCCTTAATTTAAAGGGATGATTGGCTGACCCCAAAATACCACACATTCTCAACTCCAAACTTGTGTCAAGAACACCACACAATGACAAAACCTGCATAAATTAGCCTTGAATAATGTACATCATAAAAAGACTGTGTTTTAGTGTATTTCTAACATCGTCGGCTATGAATTTATACTTATTCAGTCAGAGAGCCAGTTTTGGGATACATATGGTACATGTAAACATTCCAAATACACCGGTCACTAAGCATGTGTATTGCAGCGTACACAAGACGGTCACGCATCTGCACACACTTTTCAAGATATGCCAGCATGTGCCCTACCTCAGATATGGTACGGTCTGGTCACCTCGAACTTTGTTCAGCAAACAAAGTTTGAGATGACCACTAATCAGTTGTAATTATTCAAAAGTTAACAAGTCACTGGTGCTAGGTTGACTTTGGTTAGTTCCGTTTTGTTACTAGCATCATTGTCAGTTCTGCAGCAATCTACGACAATTTACGAGAATTTGGGCAATAACCCCTTTCAATCAATGAAAAATCACTTGATTAAAGATTGGATTCAGGATTTGCAAGCCAAAAGTGGCAAAATGAATTAAATCAGCTTAATTCATTCACAATGTGGAGATTAGTATAAAAATGCACCTCTCATAGAACCTTTGGGTATAATACACAAATTTTGATAAAAATCTGGATGTTAAATTTCAAAATTTGCAAAAAACAACGGCCTGTTCATGGGCCATTCTGTTAACTACAAATTTTGTCCAATCCGTCACTAGCCAAAGGTCACACAGCGTTTAGCTATTTGATGATATCAATGTATTTAGTCAGCTACTGACAGCTGCACTCAGCTGGTCATGCGAACATACACATAAGCTTTTTTTTTACAATTTGAGCAAAATTTAAACCCACAGAAAGAAAAATATTCTGGTAGCATATCTTTCATAGGCCTTCCTTCTCATGAAACAACAAGTTTGTGACGTATGGATCTCAAACTTTCAACATACCCTTTGTAAGTCGTTAACTACCGTTTGGTAATGATAATAAAGGGAAGTGATGGTCTTGCAAATCCTGAACCCAATCTTTAACACCTGCCAACCCTAGATGGGAGTACAGCTATCTCCTTAATACATGGTACTACTCACTTGAGTACATCATACGTGTCAACCAGAGCCAAGAATCCTTGTGGAAACGAGATAGCGTACGCGATGAACGCGGCTAATTCTCCTTCACTGGTTTGTTCTTGAAGGACGCTCATATGGGAACAGATCTTCTCGCGACACCGAAGACAAACTTCGACAAAATCCACAGGGGGCTTGCCTTGGTCTAATGGTTGAAGCATCTACAAAATGCAGGACATTTTGATTAGTTCAAAAAATAGTAGAGTACGAAGCTGCCATGGTGTTATCATTATACAAGATGTATTACAAGAACATGTCAGGCCTTCAACTCTGCTTGGTTGAAAAGGTAGGAGAAAATTAGGAGTAGAATTCTCCAAAAACAGGAATCAATCCTTAAAAATAGGAGGAAAGTAGTATATCTATAAGAAGTGGTTGGAGTAGTAACTCAGACGAAAATTGAAACACATGAAATATGCGGAAAATAAATTCTAAGATTGGCAAAAAAGTGGAAATCCACAGAAACAAATTTTCCTTCACAAACAGGTGATGAGTACTCTTAGCAACAACCTGTAAAGATTACTCAACTCCAAACAAATATTTAACATATCACAAAGGTTTTTATTTTTGACAAAAAGTAGGAAAAAGTAGGAAAATCAGGATTTTAGGGGAAAAAATTAGGATCTTCACAAAAAAGTAGGAAAAAGTAGGAAAATTAGGAGCAGTTGAAGGCCTGCTATGAATTTATATTCGCTTTCTGGTCAACCAAGTAAAAAAATCACATCATCTCTCATTGAACATTATCTACATGTAAATGGAGGGTTTCAAGCCCCTTGATATCATTGCGTATCCCGCACGCAACACGCACACAAGAATGCACATATGCGTGCTGTGGTGAGGAAAAATACAAATACATCCAGGTATTTTTGTATTGCCCATGCCTGACTAACGAGTTGATCCAGTTTTCTACAGAAATTAGTTAGTACCAAACCAACTATTTTCATGAATCACACTACATGTATATCATTACGTTATGATAATGTGCTTGCTTTGCTCAGCTTTATGAAATAATTAAAAGAAAGATGTGAATTCTGTTGGGTAACATATTGTCTCATGAAGAATAAAATCAGTGGCTGCCATTGACAGACCTGATGATTTGTAGGGGATTGTGATAAATTTACATTTAGATAATTTTCTAGGGGATTTAGATAATTATGATAAAATTGGATGGCTTATCCTTGGTGGACACAGAAAATAATGTACTCCTATAATGAAAATATTGGATGCGTCTGCGACTCGTCTGATATTTGTCACAAGTTGTACGATATTTTGTTGTGTCCACCTCAAAGCCATTCAATATTATACCGTACAGCACCAGGGCTAATGGGCTAACTTTGGCTTTTGTATCACAGACCAAGTCTGGACCCAACTATATCATTCCCGATGATCTTACCCGATTGTGTAGGTCCGACAGTCCACCGAAGGACATGACAAAGGAATGTGCATGAGTGCCAGATATCGGGATGCCAAACAGCTTGCCTGCAAGTACATTACTCGTACCATCAAAGCCTGAAATGACGAGAACATGTAGAGGTCAGGGGTCAGATTGATTATGAAATTGATTATGGAAGCTGGTTAGAATGTGCTGCAAAAACTATAATTAAAGGCAGCGTGTATCTTTTGCATGCCTGAAAATTAACATTGTGCATTTATACACTGATATGTAGAAGATACCATTTAAAGAGCTAGAACTCAGTTTTAATGGGATTAGAGTGACCGTTAGATTTTGATTTAAATTATTGCCTTGTACAGACAAAATTCCTAGAACACAACATACACCAAATGGCCATTGATTTTGTACATTTTTCAAAGTTTAGGTAATTACTGAGCCACAGATTTCACAGACATGTTAATCATCAATAGCCTTATGGCATGAGTGTATTTTACCTGTGCTGCAGAAGGGGTGCAAATGAGATTCCCTGCCTTTAAGTTACAAGAATACTACCTTTTAAAATGGACAGGTGATGAGTATTTGCAATAACAGGATTTGTTAAATTTAACAGAGTGTGCTGACTGCAAATTAATAGTCTACATGTTATTCCTACATAGATTTTATCCAGTAGTATATTAAATAAGATTACATTCTGTTCTCATTTGGTTGCCCGAAGAGGTTGCCAAAAACAGGTTTAGTTTGAGCACTGTCAAATATTCTGCCCTATTTTGGCAAAAGGAAGCAAGGGACGAATCACTCAAATTGGAGTTATTGGTCATGTGTATAAACATCCTATAAGTAGGCAAAATATGGAGAAGAAATAATCAAGCTATTAAAAGATATTAACTCTTTGTGTGCGGGACCGTGAAACCCGTGCGTGCTGAATAACTTTCAAAGAGCGCTCGCCGCTCAGAAACGGAAAGGGAAATTGAACTACTGACTTCAACTAGTTATAACTTCTCACAACAACGTTTTCAGGAAAAATGTTGTGCAGCAAAGTTGAAGTTCATGTTACAGACCTTCTTATTGCAGAAAGGCTATTTGGAAATATACATCTGGATTCTGTAAGGTAATGCGTAATGCAACCAATATATATGTAGTTCTAACTTCTAAGCTTCCTATTTGAAAATATACGACTCTATTCAAATAATGCAAAATTGTAAACCACAAGCTATACGTACAAACCTGATTTGTTACAAGTTCATGAATTGATGAGTCACCAAAGGTCAATGAATAAAGAAGTAAATGGAGAGATTATCAGTGAATAGCGCGTCTTATTGTAAATGACTTTGCAAGTTCACTTGTGACTAATTCAGCATCCTATTGTATCAAAATGCCTTTATTGTATTTATTGATTTTTCTGGTTCCTACATAATACCCCCCCCCCCTGTACTTGAGGAATGTAAATGATACAAAGTGAATACTGCTACCATCGGAATAATTAGTATAATTCGTGTGAATATTCGTTTGAGCGTGAAATGCAAATCCCGCACGCTGCCAGCAGAGCATGGGTGTGAATTACGCGTGTAAAGAGTTAACAAAACAATGCTACAAAAATGCACTGATGCCGATGTAAATGACAGACACAAATTTTCCGTTTATGAGAGGGGCAATTCCAGCGTTACGGACATTACATTCAGACGCTTTTTTGCAACTTTGGGGGCTTATTTCTAGAAATCATCATTATCACTCTGAACCTTTTTGTGGTAATCTCACACATGTCACCCTAAAGTGTTAACAGTTTAAATTTGAATTAGTTTCTGTCTATCGTTTGGGAGTTATCACACATGCTTGCCGTTACGGACATTACATTTTTTGGACAAGACTTTTCACCTACCAACGCATTTGTCAAAAATTTTGTGAGCTTAAAGGGTACCAACACCCTGAAAATCAAATTTGTGTACCGCTAGAATACACAACAAATAACCACTAGACAGATGTCATAGCTCGTGAATTGATCATATTTTGATAATAATAATCATAACATTTTGGAACTCAGTTCCACGCGTTCAATCTCAGTTCCGTAAACGCCGGTTATATGCGTGCGCGTTCTGGCTATACGCGTACGTTTTTACCAAAACTATCGGAGTTCAGGATCGATCTGTGTGTACACAATACGCCACACCGTGTCGCGCTCCTGATCAAAAAACGTTGCAAAGTTTCAGCCAGTCTATCTCAAACACTTCATCCAAAACAGTTGCTAAGTGTGAGACATTTCGGTCGCAAACAGCGACCGATTCAAGGGTCGAGACTCCGCCGAAAGTGCGAACAGTCAGTCTGCTCGCTTGAGAAACTCGCGTGCACTTGCACAGGCTCAACTCGGCTGTCGAGCTTACAGCATGACAATTGCCGCGGGTAATTGAACCTAAAATGGATGAAGACAGAAGCCTGTATTGAGGAATGATATAATGATATAACATTGTTTTGGCATGAAAACATTTTTTATGCCTATAATATGTTTCCTGTATCTAAATGCCACAATCCGAGGCTATGGATTATTATTTGGAGGAAAGTCGGTCAAACTTAGTATTTGTGGTGCGAGTATTAATGTCCCATCACTGAGCGCTGCATGCCGCGCCGGCAAAACGCCGCCGGGTGGTGGGGTGGTAGACTGAACGGTTTCTGGTGGTGATACAACATCATTATTTTGCAGAATCTCTTCTTCTTCATGCAATATA
>JZLH01S0434258.1:16732-29306 GCA_001188425.1 Eucidaris tribuloides
ATACCCTCTGCATTGTGATATGTATACACTGTAGCCTGCATGTAGGTCACTAATTTATGATACCCCATTAGCACATGTATTTGATTATATGGTAGCCCAATAATGTTCATTGCCAGTTTATATATGTATCGTACTGCATGAGCGAGGTATCCTATTTTGTTCTCGGGTTTTTCCCGTGAACTCCTTTCCCTGCATTGACATATTTGGCCTGCGGCGTGATCAAAGGATTCGATTATCACATGCTGTTTTGGGGTGGCTGGGGCGGGCTGAGTTGGTGGGCCCCCCGCCCCGGGGCGGCGCTGATTGGTGGGCGGGGCGATCCTTTCGTGAGTGTGAGTGTTGTTTTGTTCGTTGTATGTGTGTTTGTATGATGGTGTGGTGTTGTTCGTGTGTGTGTGTGTGTGTGTGTGTGTGTGTGTGTGTGTGTGTGTGTGTGTGTGTGTGTGGTGTGTGTGTGTAGGTAGTTATGTGTGGCGTGTAGGTATGTGTGCGTTTGTGTACGTACTTACGTGTGCGTGTATGTATTTTGTGTGTGTGTTGTTTGTTTGTTTGTTTTGTTTTTGTGCGCTCTCGGGCGGATCACGCCGCTGGTCGGGTCTGCTCTCCCCTGTTCTGTCACTCTGTTTTGTATGAGGATGCACGCACATTCGTCTTTTTTATCCTGTCGATCAAGGGTTCCCTTTATTTTTATTTTCTGGCCTCGCTCTTATAAAAAAGCCTTTAAATAATTTTAGGTACATTTGTATTTTTGTACACTGCCATTTTTTTTTTCATTTGTAATTATTGTAATTTGTTTATTGATTGTTATGCTTGCTATCTATGAATCTTGAAATAATAAAGACTTAAATAAATCATTCTACAAAAACAAAATTGGTCAAAATTCAGCATCACAAATCCCCAAAATTAACCCTTGTGACTTTTGAAAAGTGACATTTTGCCTTTAATGTGTGCTCACTCATGCATGACTTGACGGATCAATCACATTTTCACACAGAAGATACTCAATTAATGCAAAAATACCCTTGCCAAATTATTTTGCTCAAAACCGTTTCTTTAAAAAGTTATAGTATTTCGAAAAAGGGGGTAGTTACTTTTTTTGTTGTGTTTATAAATACGAATTCGTGTTCACATCCCCGACCAAGAAGGAGTATGAATTTGGGTGACCCAAGAAATGCCCCGTCATTCAGCTGCTCCTTATGGTAATCCCAATCCAGCATTTTTTTTCTTTCTTCATGACAGTGAAAGTGACAGTTAGAAGTATCAGTGATGGTAAGTGATAATTAATCGTGTCTTTCTTAGAGGTTTGATAGGAATTCCAAGCCGAGGTTTTGTGATAGTATGTACACCTGTCCGAAACAGCTGTCTTAAAGATCCTCTACTGACCGCTACCTGGCTACTTGCGCGAAGTTGAGGGTCTAGGTCATGGGCATTTTTGATGAGCAGATGTTTGAAAACTCAACGAATTCACCGAGATTCCGCAGTAATGACGCACCATCCCCGGGTAACAAATTATAACAGTTTTATGGTAATGAATGGTAACACATTCAGAATAATCGATGCAAAATAGCTCGACGTCTAAATATGATTTAACAGACCTTAACAGACCATATTCACACATATTACAAACCTGATACAAAGCAAGGCCTGATCTTAAAGAAACATTGCAAACTGGAGAGAAAGGTTTGTTTAACTCAGCGATTTACAAATATTTTAGAACAAAGTGTACACATTTTTCTGTCCAAGGCCTGTATTTTCATTTCTAATCATATACATGTATAATACGAATTGTTGATGAAAAAAGCAGGAAGCATTACATTTGTGTAATTCCGCGATCTTCGTAATCTGATGTAGAATTAAAAAAACACTACCATTATACGCTCATTTACAAAATAGAATAGAGAATAAATAACCTGAACTTGATAACACAAGTTTATGTCATTCTTCGTTTCAGCCAAGAAAAGGGTTGTGAACATACATGTACGTATACCAAATCTTCCTTTGCCAACATTCTGCGTGCAATGTCGCAGCGAACTACAGGATGTTGGTTAGACCAGATTAAACCACAATAGTGGTAAACTTGGGCATGAGGTTTCGTTGTGGAAGGGTGTTTGAATTTAGTTACCTCCGCTATGGTCCTGTTATCCACTGCCGAAACTCCATTCAACCCGATGTTCCTGAGCTGTCTCTTGATATCTTCCGGATAATTGTTGAAAGAAGCATTAAATCCGCGAGCCACTTTCGCTGCTTCTTTTTCAAACTCGGAAACCACTGAACTAGCCTTGGTCTGGAAAATGAAGGTATCGCATAGAAATTTATTAAGAATTAATTAGGGTATCGTAGAACAAAAACCATCAACAATCTTATTTTCTTCCTTCAATATGTTACAACATTGTGATAGTATTACATTATATATTTCAGTCCCTGTTGATTGGGTGGTAATCATAATTATATTCTTGGATGCAGAAAATACCCATTGTTTTTCACACAATACACGAATGACATTTTATTGTGATCGTGTTTATCGTCGTATCCAATAAGGAATTCATCGTACATATCATAATTATCTTTGATTCCTGGACCTAGTGAACATAGGCCCTACTTTCACATTTCAAAATTTTTCACAATTAGGCCTATTATTATACATCAGATACGTTTCACTTATAATTTCTTAGACTGCATTTAAGTAAAATAAACAGTATTTCATAACCATAACGCAGTACATACGGTACGTATTGTGAATGTGTAATATAATGCCAATTAACCATTTGTATCTTTATTTCTCATCTTCTCCCTCGGAGAAAATGTATGAATTATATTTTTGTATGATCATGGTTATTATGTTTTTGTCATCTTGATTAACCTTTCTAATTGATTTAATTTGTTTTTCTTCCGATGTAATTTTCCTTACATTTCCTCCATTTTTTATATGTGTGTGTGTGTGTGTATGTCTGAGGTGTGTGTATGTACATGTGAGGGTATGTGTAAGTGTGTTTGTCTGTGTCTGTATGTGTGTGTTTGAGTGTGTTTGAGTGTTTGTGTGTGCACCGCGTGCGTGCATTTGTGTGACTCATGTGTGTGTGTGTGTGTGTGTGTGTGTGTGTGTGTGTGTGTGTGTGTGTGTGTGTGTGTGTGTGTGTGTGTGTGTGTGTGTGTGTGTGTGTGTGTGTGTGTGTGTGTGTGTGTGTGTGTGTGTGTGTGTGTGTGTGTGTGTGTGTGTGTTTATGTGTGAGTGCGTGGGGAAAGATAATTAGAAAATCTTTATTACTTTGGCGGTTTGGCCATTAATTGCATTCAACGTTTAGTAACATAAGTATAATTTTTTGTGCATGTGCAAATCTACTGTTGAACACTTTGAATTATTTCACTTATGTTCTCTTCTTACCCGAAAAAATACAATTGAACTTTACTATGTTTTGGTATGACCACGATGTCAGCTGTGTTTATGTCAAGTAGATTTAGTCTTTGTAATAGAGTTTAATCTGTTTTCCTTCCGAGGTCATTTTCATCACAGTATCTTAAATTTCTTGATGTGTTTGTCAAAAATAATTAACTCATCTGTGAATCTCTAGTGGTGTCGCCATTCCGTTGGTTCTAATCTAATTTGCATTGCACGCACCTTCTTTGACATGACTACTCAGACCAATAGCTTGATTATTTTTTTCAAGGGTGAAGCGAATAAGCTAGATCGAAGTTACAATTTTAAGCAGAGGTTTCTGCATTATTGAGAAGTCAAAAATTACAAAATTCCTCATACAATATCCGTAGACAACATATCGAGACACACAAATGTGACAAATGAATTATACTGTAATCAAAACAAATTACAGACATTATTTAAAGCGTGGGGGTGTGTAAACCAAGGAATTTGGATAAATGCAGGGGCCAGATATCATAAGCAAGAAAGCGTGAGTGCAGGTGAGCAGTTTACAAATATTTGGATATAAGTTGTTGCTTTTTTACGAAGCTTTGAAAGAATAAAGAGATGCAGATTTAGGTAAGTAGTGACTTGATAGGCAGGAGATGGTTCCATACCATACTTTATAAATGATTTATTAAAAATTTGTCTGATCGACCAAAAATATATACTTCTGAGCTTAAAGGGAGTTTAACTGTTTACTCTCTCAATAAGAGAGGAGATTCCACTTCACTCCACTATAGAGAACATACTACGGTGATACTGTAAATTTCCGAAAACAGAAATAAAACCAGGCAAAATACTTATTACTGTAAAATATCACTTAGAATTAAAAGTGGTCCCATTCATGTGAAACCAAGAGAAGCTCCAGCCCCCCACCCCACCCAGCCACACGTCACTCACTATCGTGATAAATATAGGCGTATCCGGGATTTTTCAGAGGGGGGGGGGGTTGTCAACAGGGTCGAGCCAGGGGTAAATCCGGGGGCGAAATCCGTCGGGAAAATTTTTGGCAGCCACCAAAAAACAACATTTTTTCCCCCAGCCGAACAGCAGCCGACAAGCGGGGCAGGGGCAGGGTTTAATTCCCATTTTTTATGACCAAATATTTTCAAAATTGCGCCGTTGTTACCCCAAACCATTTTCAGTCTGCAACGGGCGTTTAAAACACCTCCGTTTGGAAAAGGGTGGTGTTTAGTAGTTTCAACCTCCCTTTTTTGCTAAGGGGATGTTTGAAGACCTCAAAATACCCCCTGGATACACGCGTCACAGTTACATCTGACAAGCAATGTATGCATGACTGGTTGTTGGAACAACTGCTGGACATGAGCGGATACACAAATGCACTTGTCAATATTCCCAGAGGGGCTCTAAGCTGTTTGCCGGGGCTGTTTGTCAATATAATATTTCTGGTGACGTGTAAGCCCCAGGTTTTATGACAATTACATGACATGCAATCAATATGTTTTTCAGCAATTGAATGTAACCTTAAGATAATACTTTACATTGCCGACAATGGTAAGTACTCTATAAAGGGAACGGAAGCCAAAGGACAATAAGCTTTGTCAAATCAGGAGACAAAACGTAACTGGAAATTTCGTGTTAGTGCAGAAAGAACTATTTATCAATCGTTTAATATACGCATTTGAGACACAGTTTTAATAATTTGAAGGGTTACCTTCATATTCACAATGTCATACACAGGTCAGTGGTAAGCAATAACGTCTTGTCCTGTACTTTTAACAAATAATGTCTCGATGAATCAGACAAATTGGTTATAGTCCAATTTTTACACAAATCCACCACCTGACAAAAATGTCAATGACTTATGGAAGTAGGTCATAATAAATGCGATCATAATTGTTGTAAAAAAAAGTCTTGGCAAAGGTTTTTTTTCTGCAGCAGAGCTGTAATATGTATAATGATATCAGGGTTTTTATTCATTTTAATCAACTTGATTAAATTCAAGATTCCGTTAAATTGGACCTATTCTCAGGAGTATACAAACACCTAGCTTTCTTCAGTCATAGCCCATACCAATCACATTCCAGAGGTCAGATTGGCCCAGGTCGGGTGTAACAAATGTCATGTTTTGAACTGAAATTAATCGACTCGGCAGAAGAGCTATAGTTATTTTCTATACTCCATATTACATATTTTCCTGTATTTTGAAGAAATGTTTCCATTTGTTGTTGAACTTGTTCATTTCTTTGTTCCTAAAAGTCATTGTCTTTGGATTCAATAAATTTCATTTAGATTTGAGATGAAAAATTCTATTGACTATTGTATTTTTATCAAATGTTTGTTTTGCAACGATAATGCTAGGATTCAGTCATGTCTTATCTTTGCTTATATGTAACACTATCAGTAATGTTTAATTGGGTTTGAGTCCAATAATTTCATTGTCATTTTTTCCACCATTTTAGAAAACGTTCCTATATAAATTTTTGATGAAAAGGTTGTCTCTTGTTTATGTTTACAGAAGGTACATAGATCGCTGTCGACTACTTATTTTTTCATAGTATCGAATGTAACGAAACGCATATTTATCTTATCTTAAATTAGTCTACACTTTGAATTATTAAATATTTAAAGTGATAGGCTAACATTGTAAAGCTTCAATTTAAAAAATTGTCAAACTTTGATATCTGAGCTACATAGTACTGTTCAAATGGACAAATAAACACCCTAGAATACAAAAGTTTGGAAAGTTACACTGCCAATGGCAAGTTATGCATGAATAAACAATTAAAACTCGGGGCGACTTTTAATAGCCTAGGTGTACACACAGTAAGTCTATGGGAGGAAATGGGCAAGTGAATCTGGTCAACTTACGATTTTTACTTTTTTAAAGCACTAAATAATCATTTTGAAGTATAATTTTTTTCTAGGGCTTCATTTTTTAGACCTCATCAAAGACACTGGTAGCATGGGGAATCATGTGGCTCAGATTTTTTTAACTGTGGTAAATGTTAGCCAGTACCTTTAAAAGAGTAACTCACACACATAAGACGAATCATTTTCATACAAAAGTCTAAGGATATTTACCAGTCTAATAATTATCTGAGGTTATCACACCGAATTTATATATTTTCTGCACGTGATTCCCCGATGTCCCTTGCATATCAAAGCTCTATCGTTTAATCATTCAACGTAAACTGAATTGATAAGGGTCCAGCGGGTGATTTTAATTTAGCACAATTATTTTTAAGTACTTGGGGGTTACATAAGCTTATAAAGTTGACACGATGAATCAGGAAAATCTATTTATTCCATTGATACTTATATTCCACACTTGATAAAAATGTCACTGGCTTACAAAGGTAGGTTGGAATAAAATGTGATCATAATTTTTGTGAAAACGTCATCGTAAAAGTTTTTTACACATGCAGTAGTAGTAGTATTCAGTTCGTTTCCTAAAATTGGCCAGAACCTTCCATACCTTAGTGGTTTAGAGAACGTAGGAGAGGACTAGGGAGAATGACTTGAAGGCTTTGTATCAATTCCACCGTTTCTAGACAATAACTTTTATGTTGCAGATTTGAAAAACTGCATATTTAATAATAATAAACCGGTGTCGGTTTTTTTTTCTGTTTTTATGTGTCTTTTGGAGATTGAGCGATAATTTAGCTTCAGACTCGTTGCGTTTAATATAAATTGTATCACTATGGATGTTGTAAAATGAAAATAATGAATCGGAATCGTCGGCAAACTCCGGGTATGGTGAAATAAACATGCAAGTCGGTAAACTCTCTAATATACAAAATGAAAAGGTGCGCCATGCTCGAATCGATGAAACTTTTTCACCTAGTCTTTTAGTTGAATTAGACTCATTTGAGACTACTTACACTTTCCTGTCTATTTCCTTTGGTGATATTCGTGCTGTACTTCCATTTCGCAAGACGGTCGGCATGGTTCTTTTCCAAGGCCTCTTGATTGTACCGGGCAAGAAAACTCCGAGCTTCTTCCAAAGTCGACCGACGCAGTCTGTGTTTTGCACCGCCATCTGCAGGAGTTTCACTTCCTAAATTGTCCTCTTGTGATAACCCCACGAAAGTCATCAAAATAAATCCAGTCCACGCAAAAATGAATATGTATTCCATACCGACGGACAATTCCTTTCAAAGATGAATACCTTACGAAACTTTGCATTAACTTTATGGCGCTGAGAAAAACGGACCTTCTGATTTGAAAAGGGCTATCCAAACATCCCTGCCGATATCTTGAAAAAGGAATATATGATTCTTGTGTCAGTCTGATTTACAGAAGTCCATGAGGGGGATAGATCGTTAGGTGAAAACAATCTTTGGTGTCTAGTTCCCAAACTTAACGAAGCCACTTACAGCCAGTTAGATGCCGTGTATTGAATGTCAAATCATTGCTCGTTATACTCGAAGTCCCTTGCGATAAGGGGCGGTGGGTGATTGGTTGTCATCGCTGCACACGCCCTACAAGGGTTGGAAAGTTACAAGCTCTCAAATTCACGGTCACTGAATTACTAACCTTTCTGGGTATGAATAATGCCAGACGCCATGACCGAGTCGGGAAGGTGATGAAAATAACTGGTGTAAGTTTGCAGTGCTAGACTATAAAAAAAATTGCTAGAATGCCAGGAAGTTAATTATGATTGGAAAATTCCCCTATGGCGATTTGTAACTGGGAAAATCTGAACACGACAAACAAAATACTATTGAAATAGATTGGCTGTGACAATTGTTGAAGAATGTTTGGAAGATTTCACAGAATACACAAAAAGTCTGAAAATACGTTAATTTTTATCAGTTTAATTGAATGTGTGCATGAGCAGGAGAAGAGGTTTTCAATGTAGATGGCATCTATGAGGGGCTGTTTTTACAAAAGATTGGCTTTAATTATGTATGTCGTTAAAAATGATTAATCTATTGAATTTCATTCAATTTTCAATTGATAGATGGATCGATTGATGGATTGTTTTGTCTAAGATAACGTTTCGTTTTAATTCATTAATAATGATTTAAGTCATATATTAAAGCGCAAGTTTAGTTTTGGCGATTTTTTTTATTTGAAAGCTTTATGCCCAAAGATCATACCACACACTCTAAATTACAGGGATTTAAAATAAATCCTGATCGGCTGTGTATAGGGACTAGTCGATTTTTGGATTAAGATTTAAATCTTATAGATTTGAATTTTAAACATTTGTGGATTAAACATAAATCGTTAAGATTTAAATCTAAATCCAAAAATCGACTGGTCCCTAAGTTCACAGCCGATCAGATTTAAATCTTATAGATTTGTATTTTAAACATGTGTGGATTAAACATAAATCGTTAAGATTTAAATCTTAATCCAAAAATCGACTGGTCCCTATTCACAGCCGATCAGGATTTATTCTAAATCCCTGTAATTTAGAGTGCACCAATAACAGATTCTGAATGTCTTTCGTTTTTTTTTTAAAATCAATTAATGTAAAATCTCGGGGGGGGGGGAACCCCGAGATTTTCGCCTGTATTTTAGAGTATAGTATCCAAAGGGTTAATAAGGTGTAAAGGTTATCTGAATTATACCTCAGAAAGATCAGATCAGAAAGATCAAACATATACTAATCAATGGTATATTTGACCATGTACAAAACATACCGTTATAAGCAATAATTAATATTTATTAATCAATATTTATCCCGGATATTTATAATTCCATCAAATATTACAACTATACGAATAATAAGTCAGTTTTTTATCCATACACAAGTAAAGTGATGATAAGAAAAAAATAATCATTGTACACCTTTCAAGTCACATTTCGTATAATACTCCTCGTCATAGGGGGACTGACAGGAAACAACTTGACTTCTTACAATGCCAATGGTGCAAATAATCACTTAATACACACAATGCAACAATGCACAAAACTGTATAATCTTTATTCGCACATAAAAAGTAATGTCATATTTAAAATACATTTTAAACATTCACAGACAAAATATTTATGTGACTATAAAAATACACCTCGTCTGTTGAAAGCCAGAAGGCGTCAATTCCTTGGTCGCCAAGAGCCATGGGGGCGCCATCGTTGAGAAAATGTAGAGTCCGTAGAGAGTTGTGACCTTGGACGAATATGCAAGACTGGACCGGAACCGCGCACAATTTGTATTGTTATTGATCAGTGCGTGGCGGCGGTCGTGTGTTCGCTTACACACGACACCTAAACCAAGCAAACAAGGTAGGCACATTACGGAACGATAATTTTAATACTTTATCGAAAATTATCGCATTTCGGCTGGATTTCTGCTTTTCATTAACAGAAACTGGTTGTAGCTACAACTGAAGAAGATAAGTTAAATGAAATAAATAGACATCTAAACTTCGTTTTCTATAACTACATTTTATTTGCAAACTTATGGAAAATGTCAATGTAACCTGAAATGATACAAAAAAATTATGTTTATTGAAAGTCTGAAGATTTATTGGAAACAAGAATGCAATTTATGTTGAAATCTACATGAAAAGTGATTAAAGATAGAGGTTTCATTTCTTTATACTTGGTTAATACATGTAATGATATTGTTACCAATATTGAATTCATTAAATATTGATATTGATATTGATTTGTATTTCTTTGTTACTTACTAGAGTTTTTTTTCAGAAAGCCTAAAATACAAACGATCCTATTTCGTGCGTTAAACTTAATGGGGTGGGGCTCTATATACATGTCAAATGGATGGGCTACATTATATGTCACGCTATTATGATAGCGTATTTCATATATTGCATAAATTATCAGTTTGATTACTGCAATTGTATTGAATCCTGTTCTCATTTGTTACCTTGATAATGTGGGGGGGGGGGGGTAAGGGTACATATACAAAATGGGCGGCCTTATCTGTTATGTATGTGTCCTCTATCATATTCATTTGTTGTGGATTGTGTGTCTGTTCTGTTTGTCTATGGCCTACTTGTGTAATTATTTCTTATATCCCGTATTTGTGTTTGTGTTTGTATTTGCATTATTGATTGTACGGTTTTAAATTGTTAAGCTCATGTCATTTGGCCTATATGACCATGAAATGAGTAACTTAACTGAAAGAAAGTTATTTTTTTAGAATGTGGACAATTAATTTTTATCTTATTTCTTACTTTTTTAAATACAACGTAGATTACATTACACACATTTTGGCACTTTTGGAAAAGAAGAGGGCAGTTTCTAATGCAATTCATATGAAAATTCAAAGATATGGGCTTAATTATTTTTTTACTTTGTAATGATTTCACTTTTGATATTTTTGGCTTATTTGTTCATCTTTCTTATACATAATGAAATGACTGAAAATTAAACAATAAACCTAGTTTGTAAAATTTGTAATTATATTACAACTTACGCTTGTAAGGACGAATTTCATTTAAACGAAACTTGTGTATGAAGTCATAAAGAAAATTGATAGATCAACGTAAAAAATAGGCGATAAATCATGCATGTACGGAGATGCCTCTCAGGAATGTGCAGGTGATGGTATTCCTTTCAACATAATATACCACAAGCAATAGGCCGCTTCGGTAATTTATTCAAATTTATGAATACTTTATTTTGTAGCTTAGTGACGGGATATTATTATCCTGATATTAAACTAATGTGTGCTACAAACTATGCATATGATGCCAAACAATGGGTCTATATAAGGCTAAAGAAATAATTAAATAAAAAAAAACAGCGTCTTGTTACTCAGAGAGCCATGGAAAGACAGGCGCTAAATGCATAAATACGAGACAGATGTAAAACCTCAGACATACGCATGAACCAAATCAAAGATACATTGAGAAAATTACTACATTGAATGGAGGCGGTCAGGGCATATCGCCAGGATAACAGATAATCATTGGACAAGAGATAACAGAATGGCAACTCGCTTTCCGGAAAAGGGAAAGAAGGAAACAAAAGCGACGGAAGAGATGACAACAGAATACAGAAGAATGGACATGGTCACAAGAGGAGAGATATTGATGTATGGATAATGCTCGAATATTTTTTATACTACCGTACAGAGGGATGGATCAGCATAGATAAGTAGATGAGATATTTCTTTCATGTGTTGCTATGGAAAATCAATAATAAAAATGTACTTGCAAGCACAGGTGTTTGCTATGTCTGGTATCTGGTTGCAAGAGTAACCTTCGTTAGAATAGTATGCATGCAATTTGCATTTATTATGAAACTTCTAGTGACCTAGGGGTCAGTTGAAGGGAATTGTGAGCGTGCGCAGTAGCACTTGTATGGCTGTTTCCGGAAGTTCTCTGCATCGGCGAACATAATTTGCATTTCAAATGCAGTGGCAAATCTTGTTCACCGCACAGAGCGAAATTGGCCTTTGGTTCTAATCTCGTCGTATATATGTCTCTGGTTGTGACAACTCGCGGATTTGAACTCCAGTTTGTTTCCTATACAAAGCAACATTACGTAACATCTTTATTCAATTGCGATGAGCACCTGGTGCTGTAAATAGAAAGAATCTGTGCGACATTTTGTTTCCACAAAAATATGACCTTCTATGTCGCTACTCTCTCTATCAAAGGACTATAGAAAAATGCTGGCAACACAAAGGTAACTAAATTATTGAATAAAAGTTCTATCCTAGAATGTTAGTTCCAATCACTCAAATCAATCTCTCTGATTAAGTATATTTTGAAGTAATTGTTGATAATGTATTTCTTATGGCTCTCCCATCGGCTGTGTGCAACCATATATCGCCTTGCCCGGCCCATGACGTCACCTACTTTATAGCTTCCATGCACCACCTTGCCGTTGTTTCGTTCTCAGCAATTAAAGACACAAAGTAACCATGATCAATGTTAGCTTGTATCTTTAATTTCACCGCTGAATGCATCTCACCTCCACTGTTATAAGGCGTGATTAGATGGTAAAGTGTGGCGACAGTATTGAGGCTGGTTTTTTCCAGCAAGAAATTTATATCAGTTGCTGCAGTTGCGCAATGAGCCAAATCATTTTTTTTTTGGGGAGGGGGGGGGGGGAGGGAAGGGGGAGGGTCGTCGAAAACCAACACACACAGACATACACACCCGGGAGACACACACACACACACACACACACACACACACACACACACACACACACACACACACACACACACACACACACACACACACGACGCGACGACGACACACACAC